>JANIJG010001295.1:16909-110109 GCA_024611175.1 Megaceryle torquata | reverse complement strand
GCCA
The DNA here is from genome assembly GCA_024611175.1 of Megaceryle torquata. Classification (NCBI taxonomy): domain Eukaryota; kingdom Metazoa; phylum Chordata; class Aves; order Coraciiformes; family Cerylidae; genus Megaceryle; species Megaceryle torquata. The sequence goes on along the minus strand of JANIJG010001295.1, from coordinate 110,105 downwards.
CTGGACAGAGAGAGGACAACACTACTTGTGCTCCTGATCCCTTGACCCGTTGTCCCAATGTCCTGAAGTCTCTTCTGATTGCCCTCAGATTTCCTGTTGCCTACCTGAAAAGTCGACAATGGATAATAATCTGAGGGCCATACCACAGTAGGAAGTTTTCTCACCACATCTTTGACCCAGGCCCCAGGGAGGCAGCAGGCTTCCCTATGAAGCAGGTCTGATCTGCACATCAGGCCTTCCACTCCCTTTGGAAGGGAGTCAGCCATGACAATGATCCATCTTCTTGTCTCTGCAGAAGTAGTTTGGATGTAGGGCATAGACTGACTTAATTTCTGCTGCACTTCTAAGCTCAATAAATAACAGTCCTAATTCTTCTTATTAGGTTCTGCTTGCAAGGCCTCGCACCTGTAAAGCAAGGGCCCCTGGGAGGTGGGGTTGTTGCTGAGGGGACGTGCCTGCTGCACCGGGCAGGAACCTGTCACCATTGTCCTCCTGCTGGTCACTGTGTTCAGTCTGATGGAGATGGGAAAGGGACTCTTCTGTGTTATGACTGCTGGGCCAGTCTCAAGGAAGGCAGGTTATGATTTCCGGTGATCAGTCTCCCTCTCACACTCCTTGATAGTCTTCAACCTGCTCATCGCCTCCTGGAGCTTTGTCACTAAGCAGAGGGATTCCTCTACCTGGGCCCACCTCCCACAGTGTGGTCAGTGCTGCTGCCCTGTGCCAGTGTGGAAGCTGGGCATGGCCTGCAGCCTGATGCCTGAGTGGTTGCATGTTTCCACTGGAGCTCCATCTGGGAAGCTGCATCAGTGGTGGTGGGTGCCGTGCTTAGACAGGCAGTGGCTTTCTGCCAGGTGGAAACCCTCCCTGGTGAGAGCTTTCAGTGCCCTTCCTGTGCACCCGTCCTCACAAACTGCTGTACACTGCAAAATGGTTGTGTGCAGCTCCATGGGGCACACCAGACAGTTTCCATGGGGGCATGTTCCCCCAGCAAGACTTCGGACCAGCCCAGAGGATGGGGTTGTGAACAAGAGAAAGGGTGGTTTATTTCCAGGGGAGGAGGGAGCTGTGGCTCTCATAAAGCCCCCATGCACACATCCAGGAACGAGTAGGGTGTGACCACAGATGTTCCCCTGCAGTCACATAGCCCACATCACCAGGATGGGGACAGAGGCAAGGAGATGGCAGAGCTGGTCAAGAAGACCACCAAGAGGGGACCAATAGTAGAGAAGCATGAACTGCACCTGGAGGTGAGCCACAGCCACCACACTTCACCACCACAAGGGGATACCCAGCTTGGTCCTACATCTTTGTCTGCTAAAAGAGCAGAGGGACACCACTGAAGCAGGCAGAAGAAAGGTCCTGGAAGATGCAGCCAGCCTTGCTTGGGGAGCAGCCCTGAATGTGCTACAGAGGGATTCTGGTGATTCAGGTAGACCAAGAGTGACGTTGCAGGAGCTGTGGTCTCAGAACTGCCAGTGAAAGCAGGCAGCAGAGGCCAGCAGCCAGAAGAATACAAAAGGAGAAAACAAAGGCAGACACTGAGAAGGGAAGACTTGTGAAATGGCTTCACAGAGCAGTGACAGCAGCACAAACCCTGGGGCCAGCAGCACTGTCCGTCTGCTAGAGCAGCTCTCACTGCTGGATCCAGACCAAGGAAAAGGGACTGAACCTCATTGTCCTCCATAGCTTACAGGCAGCCCAGCTGGGCTGGCACAGCCACCCACTGCTGTGCCCAAGCATTGTGTTCAGCTGTTGGATAGCCACTCTGGCCAGAAATGAGATTTGGACATTAAATGAACGGGAAAAGGGTCAGCTCACCAGTGGGTCAAGCTGAACTCTGCCACTTGCTGTTCAACCCCTTTCCAGTTAGTTAATTCATGGTAATCATTAATACCAAGCCACTGTCCATATGTGGAGCTTCACAATAGCTAATTTTTAAACTGTCACCACAACTACACGATGTTACATGTGTCCTGGTTGAAGCCACCTTCCTGTTTAAACACTCTTATGGCCAATACAGCTCCTCGCTGATTAATAGTGGTTTTGAAACCACCAAAAAAAATCTGTTGGCCAGCATTCCCTTCCATTTTGTAATTTTAATGCAGCATTAAAGGGAATTAATGGAAATACAGCTTCAGAATAAAAGCAAGGCTTAAGCTTTATTGGAAACCCTTTGAACTCTAGTTAAATTAATTTTCCTTCTGCTCTTGAGATTTCCAAACACAGATCAGGCAGTTCAGCAGTCACAAACCATGCAAACATCTCACCTTTTGAAGGTCAACAACTAAGTAGACACCAATGACTAAATACTGGACCCAGGACCTGGAAGGACATCTCTTCCCTACCAGTGTTGGTGACCACCATTCCATCAGTGAAAGACCTCCACTGTCCGCAGGATCTCTGAGGAGCCCAGAGACAGCCTTGACCTTCCAGTTCCCCCTCTCTTCCCCAAGCATAAAAGAAATTTGATTCCTGGATATTGATCAAGATGTTCTCATCAAGATAAAATCTGAGAGGCACAGCTTCTCCTGTCCTCACCACTCCACTCCCTGATCACCCGGGGCTGGCACAGCCCTGAAGGCACTGCTGGATCCTGGCTCTCAAACCACCTCACCCTTTCCAGTAATTACTGTTTTGCAATATGGAAAATAATAAAAGCTCTGGGAGGAGCAGAGAGAGGGCAGCAAAAGGCCAAGCTGAGCAGATTTCAAACCCCCTCCTGAGAGTTTTTATGCTCAATGGCATTTTAATCCTATTGGCATTTCCAGCTGCAAGGATAAAGGACCAGAAATCCTAGGCAGAAGTGTGGGGGAACTCTGGGGTGGAGTGGCCAGTGGGATGTAGCAGCCCTCTGCCAGAGCCCCCACAGCATCATCCATCAGTCCCTTGCCCACACACTCCGTTCGCGCGGGTACCTCTGCTCTGGCAAAAGCGTTGACAAAACCCAGCTAAAGTGTGACATGGCACTAACAGCTCCTGAAAACTGTTGCAAGAATAAGGAAGTAACAAGAAAAATTTCTTGCTTCAGAAGCTTTGCTAAAAGTTGCGTAAGGTGGGGAAACATGGCTGTGCTCTGTAGGAGTCATGATCGGTTACATTATACACAAAGGGTGCAGGATGGGGAGAAACAGCTTCATGCCACTAACTTTGAATCACAGTGGGAAAGGGAAACAAACACCTTTTGGGAACTCTGGTCACTGGCAGTGACTGAGGGTCTCAGTATGGCTGTGTCCACAGCGTTGCAAGACCTAAGCTGAGATCTGTTTTTTCCCCTCCGCCAGAGGTTTTGCCTTTCATCACGTGCCCCCCTGATTGCCAACAACCTTCTCCCTTCATCTGCATCTGCCAGTGGCATTCACTGCAGGCAGAAAGCCCTACCACTGTTCTGCCATCTGAAACTCAGACAGACACCACAGTCAGAGTGCACCAGGACCACATGTCAAGGGCAGAAAGAGAGAACAAGCTTTGGAGAAACACTGGTCAGCTGTGCAGTGGTGCAAGAGACATCCCTCACTGAAAGGCATCACCAGCTCTTACAACACCATCCTCTCTCACTTTCAGCCTCACCAGGGGCCTTCAGCAACAAGCCTTCAAGAGCCCATTCATGCTTAGTCTATCAGTCCTTGCCCAAGCAATGACGGTGGAGCACTGGTCCCTAGCTCTGCCACACTTCTGCCCCTGCCTGGCCATGGCCCCACTGATCCAGACCCTAATTCAGTCTTCCCAGACAGACCTTGGACCTTCCTGGTCACTGCAGACTTGCCTGGTGGTTCCCAGGCCGTGTCCAACCCTGCTACAGTCCCCAGACCTGATCCCAACCTCAATCCTGCCTTGTCACCACCAGTTTTCCAGGAGACCTGGACCCTGGGCTGACCACAGCTACTATCTCAGTGCCCATCCTACTCACTTCACATGGAAACAGTGATGGATGAGTCCCCTGCCCACCCAGCTGTGCCATTATGCTGTCCTCCCCATCCCTTCAGGGGCAGTCAGGCCTTGTGGTAGCCTAGCATGTGGGAGAGAACAACACAAAGCTATCTCCTGGTTAGACCAGGGAATGCAAAACAAGACCCTGACTCTTTTGTAGGGCAGTAAGTCTATCTTTCCATCCATTTACAGCCACTCTGGGCAATCATTTTTTGTATGCAGTAGTAAAGATTTTCCCATTGAACCAAACGTTTCTACTGAGTGCTGACTCTTGAAGGGAGTCCCAGAGCCCTAAACTGCCATCAACACCATCTTCTATAAACATGACATGAAAAATAACATGACATGAAAATATAACATGAACAAACAGCAGGAAAGGATTTATGGAGATGCTATTACAAACAAGGTATTTGCTCTTCTTGCACATTTCCCTTGAGGTGGGAAATCCCCATGAAAAGATCAGGCTGGCCTTTAGTCAAGGATATCAGACTTGCATAATTATAGAACCACAGAAACATTAAGTCTGGAAATGACCTTCAAGATCGTCAGGTCCAACATTCTACTAAACATTATCATGACTACTAAAGCATGTCCTGAAGTGATACATCTACGCATTTTTTGAACACCTCCAGGGATGGTGACTCTACCCCTTCCCCTAAGCAGTCAGTTCCAATGCTTCACCACTCTCTCAGTAACTAATTTTTTCCTAATATCCAACCTAAACCTTCCCTGGCACAATTTAAGCCCGTTATCCTCTCATCACTAGTTACCTGGGAGAAGAGACCAACACCCACTTCACTACAAGCTCCCTTCAGGTAGCTGTAGAGAGCAATAAGGTCTCCTCTCAGCCTTCTTTACTCCAGACTAAACAACCCCCTCTCCCTCAGCTGCTCCTCATAAGACATTTTCTCCAGATCCCTCACCAGCTTTTTCACCCTTCTCTGGACCAACTTCAGCACCTCAATATCTTTTTTTATACTGCAGCACCCAAAACTGACCACAGTACTTGAGCTGCAGCCTCATCAGTGCCGAGTACAGGGGCACAGTCACTTGTCTAGTCCTGCTGGCTACACTGTCTCTGATGCAGGCCAGGATGCCCTTGGCCTTCTGGGACACCTGGGCACACTGCTGCCTCATGTTCACCTGTCTGTCCACCAGGACCCCTAGACCCTTTTCTGATGGGGAGCTTTCCAGCCACTCCTCCCCAAGCCTGTAGCATTGCCTGGGGTTGTTGTGGCCAAAATGCAGGACCTGACACTTGCTTGTTAAAGCTCATACCATTAGCCTCAGCTCATTGATCCAACCTGTCCAGATCCCTCTGAAGAGTCTCCCTACCCTTGAGCAGATCAGCACTCCTGCTTGACTTAGTGTTGTCTGTGAACTTACTGAGGGTGCCCTTAAGTCCAGATGATCAATAAAGATATTAAACAAGACTGGACCCAAAATCAAGCCCTGGGGAAGCACTAGTGGCCAGCTGTCAACTGGATTTAGCTCCATTCACCACAACTCCCTGGGCTTAGCCATCCAGCCAGTTTTTAACCCAGCAAAGGGTTTAAGCCATGGGCTGACGACTTCTCCAGCAGAATGCTGTGGGACATGGTGTCAAAATCCTTACTAAGTCCAGGTAGACAACATCCATGGCCCCTCCATCATCTACCAGGCAGGTCACCTGGTTATAGAAGGAGATCAGGTTCCTTAAGCAGGACCTGCCCTTCATGAACACATGTTGTCTGGGCCTGATCCCCTGGCTGTCCTCTGTGTGCCATGTGAGGGCACCCAAGATGACCTGCTCCATAATATTCCCCAGTACCAAGGTCAGGTTGACAGGTCTGATCCTCCTTCTGACCCTTCTTGTACATGGGCATCACATTGACAAGCCTTCAGACATCTTGGACCTCCCCTGTTAACCAGAACTGCTGGTAAATGATGTAAAGAAGCTTGGCGAGCTCCTCTGCCAGCTTGCTCAGCACTTACCGGGTGGATCCCCTCTGGCCTTATGGACTCATGAATGTCCACTTGGTGTAGCAGGTCATTAACTACTTCCTCCTGAATTATGGGGGGTTTGTTTTGCTCTCCATCCCTGTCTTCCGGCTCAGGGTGCTGAATACCCTGAGGATAACTGGTCTAACTATTGAAGACCAAGGCAATGATGCAGGCTCCAGCAAAGCTGGAACTACCAGCCTGTGACTCTTTACTTGTGGGTCACAAGAGATGCTAGCACAGATTTTTAGGGCACAGCAGCAAACAGCTTCACGGGGGAACATTTTACACCAGAAGAACAATCAGCTTTTTAGTCATTAATGTAATATTTCTATTAGTAAGACTTGCAGGCTCTGTCTGTGACAGAGGAGTTAATAAATTGGAGAAGCCAAAGAAGGGGACCATCTTGCTCTGGTTTAGCACTCTGAAAGTTAAATATGGGCTGCCTCTATCATCCCAGGGGGTAGACCTCTTCAGAGGTCAATTACCCCACCATAGAAGAGGTAGCACAAAGTATGCTATGGATGTGGTAGAGGACACAGATGGTGACTCAGACAGGGCACCCACTTGCTTGGTGGCTAGGAGAGATTATTCCCACTTTCAACAATCAAAGCTGAATTAAAGGATTAACTGGTTGCAAGTCAAGCTGTCCTGATTTTAAGGAGAAACATAGGCACCTGGAGCGGTTCAGGGTTCAATCTACTGTACTCGCAAATGACACAGTACAGGTTGCTCGTTTATCCAGCAGCCACAGTGCAATTTCTTCTGGTCACAGGTGACCGCTTAAAAATAAAAGAGGCAGAGGCAGAAAGGTAGGGAAGGGAAAAGCAGAGGATGTGCCATGGACAGACTCCTGTGGCAGGGACATGCCCCAAACTGGGGCACCTTGATGGAGTGCTAGGGGCTGTGTTCAGCTCCTGTTCCAGCTTATGCATTGCTAGCATGAAGGGTTTTGGCTTGAGGGAACAAGCCAGGCAGCAGTACCCCAACCCAAACCTTGGACATAATCATCTCCTGATTTTCAGTGGGATGCTAAGTCTGCTAAACTCACTTTCCTGCATCTGCAATCTTCAGCAGCAGGGTGCTGAGCCAAGAAGCAAACTCCACCATCTTTGGCACAAAACACAGCCCTCCTCCTCTCCAGGAAAAGAAGCTCTTTCTACTCATACAGCTTGACCTGGGACTGATTTTGAGCTCCAACCCGTGGCAAGATGGGTGCCTAGTTTGAGGAAAGATCCCCTTTTTCTTCTTTTTTCTTGTCTTTAATTCTGCCCCACCCAGTTCACAGTTGTCCAGCTCTCACTTTCATTTATCTGTTACTCAAAGACTTTTATGGTGAAAGGGAAAGCAGAGGATATATTTAAGATCATTACCTGTAAGATTAGCTAAGGCTAAGGAGCAATATAAAGATGAAGAAAGGCCTTAGGCACTATCTCCTGATGTTGGTTTGTTTAAGTTCTTCCAGACTGGTTGAGGAACATCTGTAAAGAAATACATCCTGCACCAACAGAAGGAGAATAGCCCAAAGATCTCTGAACACTAATATCCATTCCCTGGGTCACAGGGGCTGTTGTGGTGGGACATCATGCCAACTCCTCCCTGGAGCTACCACACATGGGAGCACAAACATTATACTCCAGAGATGATCGTCAGACTCTCCGAGGCTGGTGGAAAGTACTGCAGCTACATGAATACCAGCAGAGCTCTTCCATTCCTTCTGATCTGTCCTCATGTCTGCAATTTGTCCTAGGCCACTTTAAAGCCATATGTACGTATATGGCTTCCCCCTTTTCTCCTTTTAATGCCAAATAGTCTGAAGTGCTCTAGTGTCTCTCTTCTGGGGCTCAGTTCTTCTTAACTTCTTCCCAACCTGGACCTACATTATACCTATTTAGAAACAGCCTTTTCAAAGGTGGGTTCAACAGATGAGAAGAGGGGAAGGCTCCTTCTAGAATGTGGTGTCCCAGAAGACTGTTTGCAGCAGTTTCTATTCCATGCTTCTCTGCTTCCCAGCTGGTTGAACTGCTGAGCTTCACTGGGTGTCTCACTTGGGCTACATTCAACTGAGATCTTTTCTCCAACCGGGAAAAGATGTCTACAGCCCACTCTACTGCATGACCAGAGCCAATAGTGGTAGTATGTACACCTATGCTTGCATGTGTCTTGCTTCGATCAACATTCCATGGCATCCACATTTCCCTCAGCCTTGTTTCACACAGAATTAGTTGTTTTCCTAAATAGCAGCTCTCACTTCCTTAAAGTATCCTGCAAGAAGCCCCAAAGAATGAGTTGCCCTTACCCAGCTTTATGTCTGGTGGGACAGGCACTCTTCCAAGATGTCCTGCCAGCCGCCCTGGGTCAGCATATTGCAGAAGATACAGAGGATAACTGTGAGAAAGAACCATAAAGCAGTAAAGATAGAAATAAATGGCCCAGAGGAAGGTCATTCCCTTGGCCCACAGCAGAGAAAGGGATCCAAAGCCAAAGCAGCAGAGGTGAGGGGGGCACAAGTTGTAATACATCATCCCTGGAACAAAGTTCAGCCAAACTGTAGTGTAATGAATCCCCTCTGTGCAAACAGCGGCTGCTTGCTCAGCAAACACACTTCAGTCCCAGCTGCTGCAGCCTCAGCCAGGATTTTTGGAGGAGAGGATGTTTTAACATCTGCAAAACTTGGTGTTTGGACCACTTATTCAATTGTTGAATGTTGGGGGATGTACTTTCACAGGCAGTCACAGTGCACCCCACTCACTGAACCCAACCCACTTCTCCTCACTGAACCACCATCATCAGTCTTCAGCAGTGCAACCAGGAGTGCCCTTTCTCTCCTGCGTGCAGGCAGGTCCCACTTACCAACAGGACTTGGTAAAACACCCACGTCCAAACCCACAGCATGAGGGATTCCATCCCCACCTTCTTCAGGTCCTTGGTTTTCTGTAGGACTATGTGCAGAAATTGTGCACTTGGTCCCTCTGGGAAAAATGTGCCCTCAGACCCCACAGGAAGAGAGAGCTCTCCAGGCCCAGGAGCAAAATGAGAAAGGACATCAGAGACATCAGGGCAGGAAGAAGGCAGCCAAGGAGATCATACAGGGGCAGATTGCCTCTGCTCAGGTGGGCAGGAAGGAAATGAGCTACTTGGGCTCCTCTTCCTCACCATATTCCCAAGACTGCTGCATCCACCTCCATTTTCTCCTCTCCTGCCTCACAGTTCTATACAGAGCACCCACTCTGGTTCTGGAGACCACAGCATGGTGCTTTCAGTCCCCATATTCTGATGTATCTCCGATGAGTCAAATCTCTCCTCACACATAGACTCTGGACCTGAATCTGTCCCTCTAAACCTCCAACTCACTGCTGCCAATAAGAAATGGCAACACCAGCCTTGTCCTGGCATGTAGTGCTGTTTGCACAGCTCTTGCTCAAACACAATGGCCAAAGCTGGCTTTGCACAAGGCACAGCTCCCCACCAGCAATTCCACGACCTCCCTCCCACTCTGACCTGCTACCTTAGCCGGATTACAATGCTGCATTGTGTGTCTCCATCTCTGTTTCAGTGCTTGTGGGAACTTGCAGATAGGCATCCACATTTCAGCTGTGGAGGATTAAGGTTCACACTTTCTATGACTCACCTTGTCACTCCTCAACTAACCCACATGTCTTGTCAGGCACTGACATCCAAATTAATTTGCTAATTGTGGTTGTATACCATAAACAAGCATAAATCTCAGACAGTATTGTACAGTGAGGCTTTGCTGGTCTTGGGGAAGGCAACAGTGACTTGGCCAATATTCAAGCCCTGGATACCTTCCGTGTCAGGCAAGAAGCAATGGGAAAGGGGGTTTATCTACAGCCTCAGTGCTAGCTGACGTTTCAGAACCAAGCAGATAGTTTGGGGGCCCCAGCAGAAGCCTGACCTACAGCTGTTGCTCTAAGGTAATGTTCCCCATTTGCACCTTGAGCGGCGAATGGGGGTTCAAAGCAGCACCATTTGTACGTGAAAACAGCAAAAATAAATAAATAGATCCATTGGCAAGCACTGACTCTCCAAAAGAAGCAAGTCCCCTGGGAGGAAAGCTTCAAGTCCAGAGCCCTCCTGGCCAAGGGAGAAGTGGCAGACCCCTACCTTTTGTGTACATTATGCGTGCAACAGAGTAAGCTGTAGGAACAGAGCATCAGCTTTTCATTCATAGTCAAAGGCATCATACACATGCTCATGGAAGCTCCAGGGACCAGGCCAAGAAGCTGGTGGGACTAGCACAGCTCAGATTTTAATGTTTTTCTGTGGGGATTTGACTTAAAAGTCCTTCCTTCTTGGGGTGAAGAGGTCAGTAGCAAAGAAGCCAGTCCAGAACAGACCAACACATGCTGGTGGAAAAGCAAGGTGGCAAAGCAAGGCTTCTTGTGAACCTCTTCAACTCCTCTGCAGGCTTCCAAGGCTGCAGATTATTTTTGGACACATAACAGATTCCTCCATCACAACTGGGGACAGAAAATGCAAGGCCTTTTTTCCTACAAAAGGTAGCTCTGATCAGGAAATACTTTATTGTCCCTAATCTCTGGGTAGCTATCTGCAATTTCCACGCTGCTTTGATGACCCCTGCAGGGACAAGCAGTAAAGAGTCCTGAGTTTTTAATCCTTTCACAGAAGAGCAGTGGTGTGGACATGGGCACTGCCATTTTTGTAGGGGACAGCTATCAAGGCCAGTCAGTCTCTCCTCCCCAGGGGAAGCAAAGATTTAACACTCACAGGAAGATCCTGCAGTTCAGGATCCTTTTGCAGAGAAGAATGACTGCTCTCAGTAGCATCCAGCTGTGGTTTGGTATGAATGGAAGAACCAGATCCATGCATCTGCTGCATGGAAATTGCTGCAGAACAACCAAGATATGAGTCCATGCACATTGCTAACATCACGGAGTGGTGTTGGCCATGTCCAAGGATATCTCCTTATGTTTTCCATCTTTTCCTTGTCTTTAACATACAGAGCTCCTCCATCCTGCCTGGAACTCCCAGATCTCTGGATAGATGTTTTCAAGCTCATGCTTCTACGTAGCCACATAGCCAGTACTTTTCCCCTTTCCCTAGTGACACTATTTCTTCTCCAAGTTCTTCAAGGACATTAGCACCAGTCCTCTTGTTCTCTGCCTTGCTGATGGGACTCCATGGTCAGATTCCCAACAGATCCTATACAGCCTCACAAAAGGACTAGCATTCTTGGTGCATGAGGAGGAGGCAGCTCTGTCTTGTGCACTGGTGTGCAGCAGGGACTTGGAGAGAGCAGTGCAAACTCTCACATTCCACCTCCCAGACACAAAGAGAAGATCTGATTTAACTGCTGACACCTCCTCCAACACTAGCTGATCATGACACACACAGTAATTATATTTCATCATAGCTGCAAGTATCCCTAGTATGAACTGACCCACAGTATTGAGAGGTCGCAGACAAAAGGCTGTTAAAGGAATATCAAATGGCACATATCCTGTTGTGATGTCCTCCTTGCAGGGTGCTCACTGGAATGATCTGCAATATCTCTCTGCTGATGCATGCACCCTCCACCACTGCAAGCATTGCCCTTCTGATCTCATCACCAGAAGCAGAAGGCAGGACGCTGGTTGTGGCATGACCCTACAAAGACATCTCAGTCAGCAGGGCAGGTACACAAAGGATACTCCCCGTGGAGGCTCAGCAGAGCAGCACATCTTCAGATGATAACCCTTGGCTTCCCTCCGTAACCCAGGGAATTCCCCTTGGTGAGAGGTGGGACCAGGGTAACTCACACATCTCCGCCTTTGGGGCAGCTGTTTTGTACTCGCATGTCAATGCTGTAGCTTTTCTAGAAACCATCAAATCTCTCCTAAAAAACATAAAATCTTTCCTAGAGAAAATCTTAATCCCTTTTGCTGTTTTTTTTTTTTTTTTCACCAGGTGAGGCGCTCTGTCATAAATAGGAGGTGGCATCAAACTATGAGGTCCCCACCCTGTTTGCCTGCTGATTTGTTTCAAAAGGCATTTGCTCTGTAAACACCTGCTCCACCTAGTTTTCCTCTGTCAACAATGGCTTTTCTAGCCATTTCCACTATTTTGTTGCAGGCACCAGGCTCTAGAAGCTGGGGCTGGACCCAGCACTTACCTACTCCTCCAGGTCAGGTGCAGCTGCACAGGACTCACAATGGCCATGGAGAGTCCTAAAGATATCTTTGGCCATACCCAGGTCAAATACAACTTCCTGAACTCAGCAGTAGCCTCCTTTCCCACTCTGCTCAGGACTAAAGGGGTCATATCTGACGTGCTGGGTCCAGCTTTGGGGTCCCCAGTACAAGAAGATGCACTTACTGGAACCACTCCAGTGCAAGGCCACAAAGGTGATGAAAGGTCTGAAGTATCCTTCATACAAGGAAAGTCTGAGAGAGCTGTGCCTGTTCTGCCTGAAGAACAGTAGTCTCAGGGGGACTTCATATACATGTATAAACATCTAATGGGAGGCAGTGAAGATGAGGGAACCCGGCTCTTCTCAGTGGTGCCCAGTGACAGAAAAAGAGGCAATGGCAGCAAACTATAACACATGCAATTAACCCACAGGAGCTGCCCTTTCACCTCTGCTGAGGAGAAGAGCCCATAGCACCTGAGGAATGGAATGCCCACTTTCATGTCTGCTTCCAGTTACCTACAGACAGACCAGCAAGTCCTCCCACTACCATATAACCTGGTGTCTTTAGAGAAGAAGACATGGATAGTAATCAGGAATTGTTCAGAAGATCCTGAATCCTACAAAGCCCCAAGGGATCTGATCTAATGGCAAAGCCATCCTAAAAGACACAGGTGTCTCAGTGCCCCAGTGCTGCTGGCGCTGCAGGCTTCAGAGGCTTCAAGACAAAGCCCTGCTTTGTGAGGGATCACTCTAATCTCTCAGAGGTCTCTGGCAAGGAAACAAAACCAACCAAAAATAAATGGTAAAGCCTGTTCCCAAGGTGAGTGCAAATGTATTTGGTCATTCAAAGGCTTCTGATAAGGTGAGGAAGATTAAAGAACAAGTAAGTGCATGGTTCAGGCCAAAGTCCCAAAGCAAACTGAAAAGCACGCAGACAGAAGCAATGACACGCTCCTCACCTAAACCTGAGCACACCCAGCTCTTCTTCAGCTTTCACACCCAAGAGGAGTTCTGCCCAGTGCTGGCACAGGCTCTGCCTTGTCCTCTCTGGGACAGGGTCCCCACACCAGCGGGGATCCCACACAGCCCAGCAGCTGCAGCATGTCAGCACTGGGCCTGCACTCAGCTGTCTCCACACTTTGCTCTCAACATCCCAGCCAGATGCATTTGCCCCAGTTGTCCCTGAGCATCCCTTCAGAGGGAGTTGGTATTGACAGGCATGTCACCGCAGAGCAGACTGACTTCTATGTCTGTGGGGACCTGTTGAAGTTAATAGGAAATAATTAAATGAGCATGTCTCACTTGCTCTGCAAAGTGTAAAATTAACTATAAATCAATTTAGGTAGGCTCTAATGGACTGGCAGCTGCCCAGCAGCAGAAAGGGAGGCCCAGCATATGATAGATTTCAAAATGACTTGGAAAGCAAACTTGCATATTGCTGATAACGCCCTGCACTAGACACCCAAGGAAAAGTCATCTAGAAATTATCGTGGGTCTTTTCATTAATAGGTCTGTCTGGAAACTGGTCTGAAAAGCAAACAGAAAAGCTGCAGAAAGAGTTTGCTGGGAGTGGGTGGAAAGATCATCCCTCTCTGAAGTTTTTCTCCATCAAAGGTTTTTCAGGAATGACTGCAGACCTAGTAAATTGGTATCTCCCAGACCCTGACTTCCCCAGTCTGTCACTGCATCTGGGCCTGACTCACTGCTGGGGAGACACACACAGACCTCTCGTATTTTCATCCCACTTTGCAATCCAGCAAGCTCCAGGCTGCCAGGCCATAAATGAGATGGCCAAACTGACCATGTGTAGTTAGAAAATTCCAAACATAAATCCTCGCTTAAGCAAAGTTCATGTGCACAGACACACACACACACACATAAAGCAGCAAAGAAATAAAAATGAGGGGAAAAAATTGATGAAGAGATGTGAACAGGGATAGCATGCAGGATTCATGCTCTTCTTTCTTGCTGACATCAGGACGATGAATTGTGGCATTGCTTGAAGGTACAGTTTTATGCACCAGCTTAGGTTGTACTTTTGTGCCTGTAAAAGACACATCCCCACATAGCCTTTCCTCCTATGCAGGTGATACTCAGCAGTGGACGACTGGGGCAGTTCTGCATCTCAAGGACAGTCCTCACATTTACACAGAATTTATGAGCCCATTAGGTCACCTCAGCAGGACCTGGCTGCCCAGTAAGCAGAGACAGAGCCCCATCCCTCCTACAAGGGCACATTTTGCTTCTCAAGACACAAAGCTGCACAAGACACATTGCCCGCCCATACCCTGAACCCTGCTCCAGCATCTGTGGGAGACAAGAGACCACTGGGTGTAATCTCAGAGGACTGCCATCTCCAACCAAGGCCCTCAGACACTGATCCACACATGGAGTCCCATCCTGCCAGGTCACGCTCCCAAACAGCCCCTCCTGGATGCAGTTGCAAGGTAACAGAAGCAGCCCAAGAACATTGCTGACACCCTGCAGATGTGGTTTCCAAGACAAGAAGCATGCAGGCAGATGAGAGCATATGCTGTGCTTCATGTCACCAGATCTCAGCAGGTGCAGACAACTTTCCTTTTGAGTTTCTCCTCCACAGATGTGTCAAGTCATGCCCAAGAAATAGGCTACCAGGCAGCAAGCAGGAATACAAGAAAACCTGACCAGGATTACATACCAAAACTGGACGTCCCATGAGGTCCCCATGGAAAAATAGGCTTTTCCTTAGGGAAGCAAGTTAGCTGAGCAGTGGAAATTCTACAAGTGACAACTGAGCAAGAGAAAACAAAGAGGAGCAAAATTAAGCCTGTCTGGGCACCCTCACATTGATGAGCATCTGGATGCTCCCAGGCAAGGGTTCCTCATACTCTGCAGCAATAGGATGTCCCCAAAGGTCATCGAATCATAGAATGTCTTGGGTTGGAAGGTACCTTTAAAGGTCATCTAGTCCACCCCCCCTGCAGTGAGCAGGGACATCTTTAATGAGATCACGTTACTCAGAGCTCTGTCCAATCTGACCTTGAATGTTTCCAGGGATGGGGCTTCTCTCACTTCTCTGGGCAACCTATTCCAGTGTTTCACCATTCTCAATGTAAAAAATTTCTTCCTTATATCTAGTCTAAATCTACCCTCTTTTAGTTTAAAACCATTTACCCCTTGTCGTATTGCCAATGGGTCCTGCTAAAAAGATTGTCTCCACCTTTCTTATAGGCCCCTTTTAAGTATTGAAAGGATACAATATGGTCTTGGCAGAGCCTTCTCTTCTGCAGGCTGAACAACCCCAACTCTCTTAGCCTTTCTTCACAGGAGAGGTGTTCCAGCCCTCTGACTATTTTTGTGGTCTCCACTGGACTCACTCTGACAGGTTCATGTCATTCTTGTGCTGAGGACTTCAGAGCTGGACACAGTACTCCAAGTGAGGTCTGTTCCTGGGGGATGCTAACAGTCCCCTCAGCCACCTACCCAACATCACCATGGCCCCCCAGGCAGGCTTATCCATCTCAGATCACATGGGGCATGTCTGTGCAGGGGGAAGGAGAAGGGAGAAGCACCCATCCTCAGTCCCAACAGCAGAAAGGGGTTTAATCCCTGCAACTGGCAAGCTCACCCATGGCTCTCACCTGGCGCCAGGCTCTCAGATAAGCTGCCAGTCTGGGTCAATAGCAGGAGCACAGGATGGGTGGAGAATGTGACAGCACCACTGTAAATTTGTGGTTTTGATGAGGTCGACAGGGAGAGGCAGAGTCTGTCTGTGCCAAGGTGAGGGGAACTGCTGCCTCCCTGCATGCAAGGGAGAAGGGAGGAAGCTGGGCCTTTTTGTCCAGAGAAAGTCAAGGTCTGGGCTGGAAGTGACTTATCTGCCTGGAATGCATTTCCCGAGACCCACAGGCATGGGTGAAGGGAAAGCATGAACTCCCAGGGTCTGCTCCACCTTTGCCAGGAAGAAGGTGGGCAGCCAGGTCCTGCAGAACTCAGGGGTGTTGCACAGCCTAAGCCACGGGTCCTCATGGCACATGTCTCCATCTCCACCACCACCCTAGGTGTCTGGTGCCCAAATATGAGAAGCATGCAGTCCTGCTACCTGGTTTTATGAGTCCTAGTCACACAAATATATGGCTGTCTTGTTGATGCCACGCAGAATGCTGGGATGATCCTCGAAGGGGAAGGATGTGGAGGAAAAGCTACTGAAGAAGGAGGAGACCCTAGTCAAAGGACTGATTGTAGACCTCCATCATAGAGGTCAACCTCCCAGTCCTCCTTTGTGTTGTCTTACGTTGTCCACCAGTCAGTGAGAACCAGACCCAGTGAACAGTTTTCTTCTGGCACTAGGAAACAGGTGGCTTCCTAGCAGAGCTGTCCTGTTGCTGGTCATCCTGTCACAGCACAGGCCCAACATAGGGGGTTGAGGACTTTGCTAGCTTGATGAACATGGGAGGCCAGTCCAAAGATGGGAAATGCAAGACATCAGCATGGATGTTGAGGGGAGTTGGGGATTGCCATTACCCCAGCCTGGGTGGATGGAGCCAGGCTGTGCTGGAGAGGATGAGCTCCATGCCATGCAGGTGTGACAGCCTGAACAGCAGCACAGACCAAAAGACTGTGTTAACGTAGGGATTACCAAGAACTAAACACTCATGACTGAACCACCTCTGTCCTCAGCTTTGTCAAGAATTAAAAGCAAGATACAAGAAGGAAGAAGAAGGGACAACCACAAAGAGCAGAGCAGGACAGGAGGGGTCAAAGTGGAACACAACAGACATGGGTGAAACCAAGGAGTAAGGCAGGGACACAGACATGGGTGGCACTGCCATCCACTGTGGTGTCCATAAGCACCCAGACAGCCTGCCCACCATTCTACATTACATGGCAGCAGTTTACAGAAGGCAACTTGCTGCAAGCAGCCCCTGAGGCTGTGGATGTGTAAATGTGCCACTCACTGGAGGAGAGGTGGTCACTCCCTGGGGCAGGCACTGAAGAGCAGGGCACCAGTGGGAAGGTCCACCGCAGGCTCACCATCCCAGGCGCCCCCCACGGGGAGGGGCCACTGGCTTCAGGCACACCAGCCAGGCTCTGGGTGTTTGCTTTCCATTCTCCCAGTCTGATGATAACCACCCGCTCGCTCTCCAGCCAAGGCTCCAGCTCACCATGCTGAAATTCAGAAGGTATTTGATCACGTAAGTGGAATTGTTATTTAAGTAAAATACTATTTTCTTAAGTAAAATTCTATTTCCATTCTACACAGAGGTCATGTTCTTGTAGGCTCCTCTGTGTGAAGAAATGGTTGGAGATTGAAGTGATGCTGGGAATGGGCAGAGGAGTGCTTCTGCTCCACATGAATGCAGGAAGGTCTGGTTGGTGGGGGTCTTTCTTCTAGTGAAGCTCCAAGGGCAGCTCTGCTCCTGTGTGTGCCTGGCAGGAAAATAGTGTCTTTTGTAAGGCCAGATAGAGCAAAGGAAGAAGAATGGCAAAGACCTTGGTGGGGCAAGTAGGATGCTGATCCCTCCCTGCCTTGTCACAGGTGAGGGCTCACTGCTTTCGGCTCTGCACGCTCACCTGCAGAGTAGATGCAGAGCACAAACATGTCTCAGGACGAGTCTTTAACATGGTCAAACAAATGAATGCATCTAGGGTGAGGTGCACTCTACCACAGCCTCTATTTTGGAAAGGATGAATGAGGAGCAGAGAAGGGCAAGGCTTGACTTTGCAGCAGTGCCTTTTTGCTGCAGGAGAGCATTTCGAGGCAGGGCAGCCTTTCTACACAAGCCTGCAGCATCTGGGGTGATGCACACACTGCTGCTGCACACCAGGCTGCAGTGCTAGAGGCAGGCTAGGCTGGGCACCAACACAGGCAGGCAGTGCCACTGCACCTTTCCTGTGCTACCTGATCTTCTCCTGAGTGTGTGGTAGATCATTGTCCCTGTTTTCTCATTTATTGTCATACAAGTGGAGAAAATGGCTCCAAGCACTAGTCAGAGGAAGCGGCCTACCGCTAGTGTACATATTGCGTACGTTAATTCCCTGCATAGCATCACATGCTCCCTGGAGCATATCTGGCCACAGCAAATAAATAAAATCATTTTCTGCCACCTATCTGACCAGTGAACTTGGCCTCTGCATCTCCCACAGCATGTAGCAGTCAGCTGAGACCCTGCACAGATCAGCAAGTGCCAGCCAACCACAGACCCATCCTGACTGATGCATCTATTTTTGTGTTGGACAGGGAAGGGGTAAAGGTTGGAGGGAAGCAGGTCATCCTCTCTGCTTTGAGCCAAGGGGAAAAAAATGGAGGGGAAATCTGCGTACTGCTGCAATCAAGCAGCACATGCTTTCACGGAGCACCACAGGCACCCCCTCCCCTGCCAGGAGCAGCCAATGACACATGGCTAGGGGCATCATCCCTTATAAAGAAAAGTCCAATAAATTGGGTTTTGATTAAATCTATTCAGCCAGCATAAGAGGATTCAGATGCTGTGGCTCTGCTGCTGAGCTCTTGCAGCCAAAGACATCTTTGCAGTGCTGCATCCATCTTTGCACCCCACTTTGTCATTTTTGAAGGAGACAACACGCAGTGATGCATGTGGGCTCTTCAGCTACAGCCTGCCTGCAGCCAGAGACATTTCTAAAGATGCTGAAGATTGCTTTCACAGCCCAACCCTCCCTACAGGGTAGTGTTGATGCTCACCAGCTCCGAGTGCATCTTGGACTCCTTCCTGGTGCTCTGATGTCACGTATTTAACATTGCCTCAAGACACCTACACCCATTATCTCATGCTGTCACATTAAACTGAGAGAAGGCTATGAAGGAATTACCCATGGAAAGCAGTTGAGCCTTTTGAAGGCTCGTTGTCCAGCTACAAAACACCTAACCTCCAAGACAAAGGATGCTAATTCTACATGTGCCATTTTATCTTGGTTTTTTCAGCCTTTTGGGCAACTTCTTGGCATCTTCAGCACAAACTTCACTGCTGCCACAGCTCTCCCTTTCTCAGAGCACCCTCCTTCATGCATGTGTCCCTCCAGAGCCAGCCTGGAGGAAGGGCTCTGGCTTTACGATAGCCTGATCAGACCCAAGCAGCCAGCAACGTCGTGTGTCCTCAACTCGTTCAACCAACACAACAGTCATCTGAAAAGAGGCAGCAAGCTAGCAACAAAAGGACTTGGGTCTTTCACAGATTCTCTACAGTTTAAAATTTTAATACTGACCAGGGACCTCTATAGAAGCAAGTCCAGAATGATATTTGCACAAAACACAGCTATCAGAGTAGCAGGGGGAGCTGCCTACCTCAGTGCCGCTTGCTGAGGAAGTACTGCATTCTGTCTTCACTACTGAATGCTCTGGCAGATCTCCCCAGAGAAGGAGTCTGGGTATATCACTAAATATCACAGGCAGTTAGATCTTCATTCCCTTCTTGCTGCTTTTCTTAGGCTGCCTTGGCAGACAAACATCATCAGCTGTGCAATGAGTGATGGGACAGTTGGATCAAGTCTCCAACAAGATCTGTCCGGCAGCATCGCTTCATCCTGGAGCAACTCCTTCTT
Organism: Megaceryle torquata; assembly: GCA_024611175.1. NCBI lineage: Eukaryota > Metazoa > Chordata > Aves > Coraciiformes > Cerylidae > Megaceryle > Megaceryle torquata. Next base: position 90,505 of record JANIJG010001295.1, on the reverse strand, counting down.
CACCATCTTCCCCCTCTTTGGTCTCTCTAGCCATCAGTGAACTTCCACACAGGGGTATTTCAACACATCTTCCCTTGTAGCAGTTCTAGGGCAGCCCTAAGTCTCCAACCTTCTCCCTTTAACATGGTTTAGCATTTTAAGTGCTGTTTAAGCATTTGGCTTTTTTTTTTTTTTTTTTTTTTTTTTTCTTGTCATACTCATTTATCTTTGACAGCATGAGGCTCTCCTTGTGCTACTGGCATGGTGAGGCAGCGAGCCACATGCATATTCACCAGCACCAGCTGTCTGTCTCTCATGCAAACTTGGCAGTCTGCGCCTCAAGTGGAAAATGACCGTGGAAACCTCCAGATTGCCATGAGATTTGGGGGATACTGGGCTGCTTGCCCATAAGAGCTTGTTCACTGTGCTAGTAATTATGTGCCTTTTGAATCCTTTCATGACCCAAGAACTCCCAGCCTTTACAGTCCCAAGTACTTTAGACACTAAAAAAATCTCCTAGGGAGGAGCTTAGTGTTTCAGTTCAGAAGTGACATTATTGAGAGCTGGGCAGAATCATACCTGTGAGCGTCCACACTGATGTGCAACCACTGGAAACAGCGCTGTAGTAAGCAAACTACAGCTAGTGGTAATAGTCAACCCTTTTTATGGAACAAATCAATTTTTTCAACAGCAACCACAAATTCCTGACCAATACCAATGGGATGCACATGACCACTTCAGACAGCCTATGTTTTCAGCAGTGTTAGCTCATCAAGACAGGACTTCTCCCACATGTCACAAGACTGCCTGGAGTAGGAGATAAAGCACCATGAAGATGAAGAAGCTCTGAGTCAAGCAGGTCTGTGCAGTCCCAAGCCCACTCTCCTTGGACCACTGAAGAAAGCAAGCAACATCAACAAATACATATTAGCTGTTGGAATGTGGCTCCCAAGAAGGTTCCACACAAATTTCTGCTTTAATTAATTCCTCCTATTTAGATCCTCCCATTTGATGCTCAGCAAAGCTGCTGATGCCTGTTCCCTCCCTCTGGGAAGGGGAGAGTAGACATGGGGCTTGCAGACTGGACTCCTACCCAAGAAGGAGCCCACAACAGAGGACAACCAGATTCTTAGTACAATCATCTCCTGTTAAGCAGAAATAGGTTCCATAGGTAAAAAACAACTAACTGTTTTTTCAAGGAAGCTCAGTCCCGACTGCTGCTTTTAAAATTAAGACCAAGACCATGACCAAGCTCCACCAGGGTTTGCAGCAAGCTCCACAAACAAAGTCCCATGGCAATGTTTTTTATGGCCTGAATGTCCACACACACCACCAAATTACATAATTGTGTTACACCATAGTGTTGATGACTCGAAGAAAGCACACTACTGTTGTAGATGTGGCTAAAACCAGACTAAAAGCCAGATCACACACCAGAGAGGCAGAGCAAGGCCCGCAGGGCAGCATTACATCTGCAGCCACAGCTGGAGCCTGTGCAAGTGGCAGTCACCTCCAACACAAGGTGTGGAGAGAAGGGGAGATCAGGGAAAACAAAGCTTTATTGTCTTTGTTTATAAAGATAGGGTTCTGATAGCTCTAGGCCAGGCAGGGCAGGGAAAATGCAAGCACTGCCTGTTCCTGCTGCTGAAGCCGGAGCCCGGGTGGTGCTGGAAAGGCATTCCCAAGCAGCCAAGGGACTTTGCAGTTATCGCTATTTACCCTTCGGTGCAGTATTTGTGTCCCAGATGGAATTTTCCACTAGGCTACACTGCTTGAGCACAGCCTCTGATGTGTTTCGTTGAATATTGCTGCCTCTGTGCCTCTCCCACCCATGAAAACATGACCTTACCTAATTTAAAAAAAAAAAAAGTTAAAAAGTCTTAAGGAATCTTTCCTATCTGCCTCATACGCATGTTTCTTCTACCTACCTACTAATGGTCTGAAATGTCTGCTTCCTTGCAGGAAGTTGAAAGCAATATACAGGTGCCAGCCAGGTCGGCTCTGGATCTTCTTCAGCCTCCTCATCCTCCTCTTGTTCACGCTTCAAGTTGTGGAGAAGTTGCAGCCTTCCAAGTAGGTCTCAAGCAGGATTGTAAACCTGTGCCTCATTCTCCAGCCTTTTGCTGGCCACTGAGGTGGGCTCAAAACTGCCCTCCTGAAAACCACCTATTAATGTCTTCTTCAGACAGGGAAGAAAATCCAGGTGTCAGGGGACCTGTCTGGGGCTCTCATGTTCAACCCTTATGCCCTGGCCAGAGCTGAGCTTGCTCTGGGTTCAGACCAGGCTGCTCTGGCTTTGACCTTGCCAGCCCCAAAATCCTACAGCCCTTGAGCATCCTCCCAGGCCAGTGTCATCTGAAAACTTTCCTCCAGCTTCTCCAGGCCACCTGCTTTTCTCTTTCCTTGTCTTCTCTTGCTTTGCCCCTTTCCACCAGCTCACCTTGCTCCAGCAGGACAGAGGCATTAGCACACCACTGCTGACTTGTTCTTCTTTTCTTTCATCCACCCTGACCTCCCAGGGCAGTGGTCAAGTCCTACACCCATCAGCAATGCCGCTCACCCCAAGAAAGATGAAGGACTGTGCTTTGGGGTGTCTGCAGGGGGGTTTCATTGGGCTGCAGAGGAGGTGCTCTCTTTGTACACTCTTTCCATCCTCTGCAGCTGAGCCCCGCATCCTCCCTGTTACAGAAACTGCCGGTGCAAGCTGGAGCGTGCCCTGCGGCAGACCACAGACCGTGGCCAGAAGCAGCTTGACTATGCCCTCCAGAATCCGGACCCACTGTGGGAGGACAATTCCCCACGCTGGCAGAGGAAAGCCACGACAGACCCCCCTTCGACTGAAAGCATGCAGGACGTTTTTGAGACGCATTTGTATTTCAGCCAGCAGACCCCACTAGAAAGCAGCCCAGGCAGCCAAGAGGAACACTGGACATGGCAGCCTGTGGAGAGCAGCAAGAAGGTGAAAGCCCATCTTTCATCCACAAGGCTGAAATCCCAGCTTCCTGGCCTGAGAAAAGCAACCAGAGAGGGTCCTTATCCAAGTCTTCCTGGTAGTATCGCCACAGACTGGGGAGATGCTGATGCCGTAATGTTTGCAAACAGGATGACCACAGAGGTGCACAGGAGCACATCACCACCAGAAATGACACAGGTGGTGGTACAGAGCCAGTCTCAGCCTCAAGCAACGGGTTCTCCTCACCATCAGTGGGGCAGCTCACTTAAACACACTATGCCAAATTCAGCTCAAGCTCCACAGGCAGGGGAATTTTACAAGACAGAGCAGGAGAGGGGATTTTTCCCAAGCTGGACAGAAGTCTCTAAGATTGAGGAGGTAACACATAGAGAAGGCCAACAGGCCAGAGGGGCCTCCTCTCAAGAGGAGATGTGTGAGCCCAAGACTGACATTGTTTTCCTGAAAGTCCACAAGAGCGCCAGCAGCACTGTCATGAACATCCTCTTCCGCTTCGGTGAGATGCACAACCTCACCTTCGCCTTCCCCGTCGGGGGTGGCAACCAGCTCTTCTACCCACACCACTTCTTGGCAAAGTTTGTGCAAGGCTTCTCCCCCAGGAACCCTCAGAAGTTCAACATCATCTGCCATCACATGCGATTCCTGCTGCCGGAGGTACGGGTGAAACCATGATGCCTTGGAGAGGTGAATGGGGGAGGGAGAGGGAGGCTTGTGGGGTGTGAGGTGGGACACCTGTAGAGCATGTAAACTCTTCAAGGATGAAGCTAAAGAGAGACAGGACTGCCCCCAGATACCTTGCATGTTATGGGCATCTCCTGGGAGCTTCTGTAAACAGATGAGACAAGCCAGGTGACAGTGCCTGTAGCAGTCAGCAACTATCTCGTTCTTGTCTGGTGGGCCCTTGGAAATGTCTTGCTCTCTGGACAGGCCCAGAGGGTACCAGATGCAAGGGGCAAATACCTTTCAGGCCAGTCATGCCCAGCATCCATCCTTCTGGATGCCACTTGAGGACATGCAGATCTGGGGAAAGGCAAGAAGATAGGACATATCTCAAGCCCAGACAGGCCACCCAGCTGTGCCAGAATGTAGTAGGGAGATTTGGTCACCACTCTCCTGTGTACCTCTTCTGGGACTCCCCACAGCTGACACAAATGCTCCTTTGATGAGTTGCATCCTGAAACCCTCCCTAGCACCACCATCTCCAAACCCAGTGAGTGTATCTGCTTTCCATCAGAGCACAGGATTGCAAGCAAGCCGGTCCCTTTTCACCACCCCAACTTTAAAACTTCTTTTTCACCTCCACAGGTGCAGAAAGTGGTGTCCCACTCAGCCATCTACTTCTCCATCCTGAGGAACCCTGTGCATCTCATGGAGTCTTCCTTTGTGTATTACAAGGGTGCATCAGCTTTCTCCCACGCTCGCAGCCTGGAGGAGTTCCTCAACCAGCCCTACCTCTTCTACAACCCTGCAAACAGGGACAGCCACTATGCCAGGAACCTCATGACTTTTGACTTTGGCTTCAATCCCAATGGAGAGGTCTCTGCTAAGCGGGTGCAACTCATGCTGGAGGCCATTGAAGCATCTTTTGACTTGCTCCTCATCTCTGAATACTTTGATGAGTCCATGGTGCTGCTGAAGGAGATGCTGTGCTGGGACCTGGACAGCATTGTCTCCTTTCCACTCAACAGCAGGGACAGCAGCACCAAGTCCCCCCTCCCAGACAGTATCATGGAGAAGATAAAGAATTGGAACAGGCTGGACTGGGAAATCTACACCCACTTCAACAGGACCTTCTGGGAAAGGATCGACCGAGACATTGGCAGGGAGCGCATGCAGCAGGAAGTAAAGGCACTTCGGGAGAGGCGAGCAGAGCTGGCGAGGACCTGCCTGCAAGGGATGGGCAGCGTGGCCCCAAAGGACATCAAGGACTCTTCCCTGAGGCCACTGCAGCATGGCAATGCAAAGATCTTGGGCTATAACCTCAAGAAGGGCTTGGACAAAGAGACAGAGCACATGTGCCGACGGCTTGTGACCCCAGAGCTGCAGTACAGCAGCGCTCTCTACAAGAAGCAGTTTCCAAAGAAGCACCCCCAGCCCCACCAGCTGACTCCCTCTCAGCAGGGCAATGCCCCACTTCACAGGCTGGAGGGCACCCAAAACTAAGCCAGCCTCCTTGTCCCCTCCAGGCATTGTTCTCCAGCTGCCTTTGCTGAGGACAGCAAGGCACTTGTCTCAGGGACTGCTTCTGCCCCAGGGGTCAGGTAAGCTGGGGCTGCTGCCCACAAGAGCCCCTGGTCACCCTTATCTGTGCAGGACTGTACACAAGCTCTTGGGTGCTACATGCTGCTGTTGCTGCAGAGCAGGATGGGCTGCAATGGGGGGGGGGGGGGTCCCAGGGGTGTGACACAACATGACTCTTCCAGGGTAGGTCCTGAGCAAACAGGGCAAAACCCCTGACTGGTGGCCAAAGACTTGGAGGAGGCAATCTGGGGCTTTGCACTGTATAGCACCAACTCCAGCAGAGAGGAGCAGAACCAGGAGGGCAGCTCAACTCCTCGGCCCCACACTGAAGGCTGCAACAGCACTGGGCCAAGCTGTAAATGAGAGTTGCAGAGCTTGACTTACAACCTGGGAACAAGTTTATCTGTCCAGACACAGCTCTCCTTCACTATGCCTTAACACTAATGTGCTGGAAAAACAGCCTCTTAATTAAAAATAACAATTTTCACTATCATTCTCATTAAGTTCCTCTTAATTGCATCAGTCTACCCAGTAGACAATCTCCCCAACAGCCCAAGAAAAAAACTCTCAAACATCTGTCAAAGTGCTAGGAAAAAAATTTTAAAAACCCAACAAACAAAATAAAATTAAATTAAAAACAAAATATAAAAAACAAACCAACCCAAAAACCACAAAACAACCACACATTTTTTTTCCTTAACTCTGTGGTTAAATGCTGCCCTCAGATGCTGCACTTGTACTCTGCATTTATAGGATCAGCATCCTACTCCAGACCTGACACTATGGTGTCAGAGCGCAAGTGAAACACCCATGCATCCAAAAAATGCCTTGTGAGCATCTCTGCAGCCCAGCATCCCTGCCCAACACTTTGAGTGGCTGCAGGAATATTCTGTGCTCTGCCTGGGGAAAAAATACCACAAGAATGGGTTGTAGTGGGTTAGTCAACCTCACTTTTCTCATCCTACACTAATTTGCAGAGCCAGCAAATCAGTTTGGATAAATAGAACCCCCTATCTCATGGCTTTGAGCACAAATCTCAAGCCAAAAGAGGTTAAGTAAAAAAATGTCCAGGAAGATCTGAGCATCCCAGGCTCTCCCTTGGTGAGCCACACAGAGCCTCAAAGGTTTCAGTTTCCACCCAAAGTGCTCCATCTCCTGTTCACAGTTTAACCAGGATAAAAGCCAGACTGTGTTCGCACTGTTCTTCCTTAGAAGTGACTGGGCAATGCTGAGCATCTGGTCTGGCACAAAGCAGGGATATCATTTTGGGGGCAGTTGTTGCAGTTCTGGGGGTATTGTTTGTTCCATAAAGTTTCATCTCTGAGGCATGTCCATGTATTGCTGTGTTGGTCCCTTCCCTCATTTTTCATGTTGGGATATGGTATAGTCTCATGATTTGCAGAGGTCCAGCTCTCCTCTGGGTTCCTGGGTGGTCTCCAATTCACCCCCAAGGGCAATCCCACATGGGAGCAAGGGAGATGGGCAGCTCACAGGCAGCATAGCCAGGGTCATCCCCTAAAAAACTTTCCACAGGGGACATTGCAGAGGTGCAGGAAGGAGCAGGGCCAGCCCCCAGGTACCAAATCTGCATTGATACATTCCCTCTAGGTTTTAATCAGGTGCCACCACCTTATTCACTGTTTGCAATTCAGTAAATAAGGAATGGGTCTTCCAAGGTGACCTAGGGCAGGGACACTTGTACAACCACAGCACCATGTCCCCCCGTGCCCACTCGCATGAAAAACACAGCCTGCCCCAGAGCACGAGCCCTGCAATTGCTCTGAAAAGCCATGGTGCATCAACAATAGATTCAGCTCAGAAATTTTCTCCCTAGAGAGGTCCTACAAAATTGAATTCTGAAAAATGCAGGAACTGGCTGGTTTTGGCAGCACCAGGGAAGACCCTTGGGCAGCATCTCAGTATCCAGTCATGCCCAGCAGCCCTGCTCCAGAGATGCTGCACATGGGATTGCCTCAGCCCTTGCTCTTCTCCATGGAAAGACCCCCCAGGATGCAGAACACATGGGGTGTCCTGGCCCCTGCACTGCCTTGGAGGAGCCTCATTTACCTAGCAAGTGTTTCCACCCAGATTGGCCCCCTTCCAGAGCAAGCAGCAGTCAGGGCAGAGTTGGTTTGGACATCGCTGTGGTATCTCCCATTTTCAGGGATCAGATGGGCTGATCAACAGCTGCAGAGCTCCAGAGGAACATCATCATTCACCCAAGTGCAAATCACAACATTTATTTTTATTATTTCCACAAACTGTAACTTCATCTTTAGGAATATTGCACATAGACACAGAGGGAAGCCTGGATATGGACTTGTTCACCCACACTGTGTACTGGCTGCCTGAGTTTCATTTTTTAACCACAGACACTTAGTGCACCATTTCTTGATGCCTTGCAGCACACAAAACACAGGCTAAGCACCACATCCACAGAGGAGTAGGGTCTTCTGCGGCCGATGAACTCCCTTGCCCTGGAGCATTTTTAATTCCTCTCCAAAAACTGCCAGGTTTGGATCAAGGACCTCAGTTTAACTCAAAGAACGCCCATTTTTGACCAATATCCATTTAGTAACTTGACAGATCAAAGCCTGCTTCCTCCTCATCCCAAGTTTCCAAGGCAGCTACTGGTTTATGCTTTGCTTTTATGGCTGCAACAGACCCAGTTAGATTATTTCAAGCATTGCATAATGCAATAACCTGGGAGTTGCTCAAGCCTACCCACCATCAGGTCCTGACCTTCTGTAAGCTTCCTGACAATAGAAGACAGTTATGCAAAAGTGCTAGGGTTTTTCCTCCCCCACTGAGTCAGGGATGCAGGCTTGAGATATTTTGGGCTTTCCAGGGAGTCTTTCAAAGTTATCCACAAAGGAGCACAGAGATTCAGACATTTTACAAAGCCAGCTTGGCTGATTCCTTTGCAATGTTAAAAAAAAAAATAAAAATCTCACCCTGCAGTAGGGACCAAAGAGGTAGGGACAGATGCTAGGCGGGATGAGCAGAAAGTCCTCCACGCTGGGAAACCTGGGAGAGGGGCTGCAGGGACCTCCTTGGTCCAGGTCCACAGCTCAGGCATGAGGCTCAGTATTGCTCTTCTCCCCTTTCCCCTTCCACCACAGTTCATGACCCTCCAAATGTGCCACCACCCTTGCCTTGGGTATCTTGTATTTGCTTTTCTGTCTGTAAAGGAGGTTTTTCTGGAAGAATCGTGGGATGTTGCCTTGGTGCAGCAAGAGGACAGTGAGCATTCCTGAAATGAGAGCACAGACCCTTTCCATGTGCTCCATTCAGCTTCTCCACCCTCGCCGCAGCTAAGCAGTGAATTTCAGGTCCTTGCCACAACCTTTGATCTTGACCAAAAAGTAGCTCAGCACCACTGAAGTCCCCACTAACAGCTGAAAAACCCCTACTATATTACTTTTAGGATAATTTAACCATTGTGTCCTTAATGTAACAAACAAGGCTTGTTTTGACTCAAAAGGGCCCTAAACCACACCAGCTGTTTTCTGTCTCTGCTCTCTGAATCCAAGCAGCATGTATCCAGCTCCCCATCGTCATCTTGAAGCTGTGGATAACCTTAATAGTATAGCTCTGCCTATTTTTGCCCTAAAATGTCATTGCTTCATCTCTCCCAAACTTTGGCTTTGGGAAATTTTTGCCTGTGTCCCATGTAGAAGTTGGATTTCAAAAATTGGTAGCCAAGAGATGACTTGACTGACAGGGAAGCAGAACAGAAATGGACACTTGACACTGGCAAGACCCTAGTTCAGCCCTTTGTCAGGAATAGTTTGTGTTACACCCAGCCTTGCTCACTGCCCCCACCCTAGCCCCTGGTCCCCAGTCCGTCCCAAGCAGATCTCACCTACTAGTGGCCCCAACCAGTAAACCTGGACATAGTCGCAAAAGCTACTCCCCGAGCAGTGGATGGTGGTGGCTGTGGCCAAGGCAGGGTTGAAGAAGGCTCCTGTGAATGGTCCAGCTGTACAGGAAGAGAAGCATGTCCATCAGTCTCATTTTTATCCTTTGAAGGACTGACAAAGAGGTGGGCCAGAGACCCTTCCTGTCTGTCTCTGTTACTGCCCAGCTCCAGCAGCAGCATCTCTTGGACTGTGTAACAGCAGCACATGGGGGAATCCAACTCTTGACATCCTAAGCTTTAGGATAAATAGAAGAACTCAGTGTGGGACTGAGGGGTTGTGTTAGGGGACATTCAAGGAAAGAGGTCCCAGTTTTGGGGCAAGCTATGGCTTCTCATGTGCTGACATTTAACCTGCTGCCTAGATATCCTTAAATGCCATCTTCATGGCAAAACAAATATCCCCCAAAATAAGTATAAACCAAACATCTTAGCACTACGTCAAGTCCTAGAAGATGAAAAAGGGACCATTCCTTCCCCACAAATCGGGTATTTTCCTAAATGACTTCGAAAAAGAAAGGCAAGTGCTGCTCACCTGTATAGGTCAGGAAGGTGACAGTGGCCGCCAGCGCAGGGACTCGGTACATTGGGTGACTCTGTCGCAGCTTGAGAAGTACAAGGTGGAAAAGAAAAGAGCACATGCCTTCCACAAAGGTAGCATGGTGCAGAGACGTGCGGATGGATGAGCTGCACTCTGATGATATCAAATTCTGGATGAAGTGGAAATGTGTCAGCTCCCAGGACCAGTAGAGCTTAGTGACAGCCCAGCCCATCCCCATGCCTGCACCCTGGGCCAGCAGCTTGGCAGCAGTTATGGAGAGGTTGGATTCAAGGAGCAGGAACTCCTGGAGAGACACAGTTGGGTTGGCAGATGCTCCATCAAAAGAGGCACTATTAACAGCGAAAAGGAGGAAGAGCAGAGTGAGGACCACATCTGGGCCAAAGCCACCACCCCACAAGCCAAACTCCATCAGCATCCTCAGCTCAAGGCAGCTCATGCACCACTGTAATGAGCCAGCAAATTCACTGGCAAGGCAGCCATATGCTCCAGGAGACAGAAGCCACTTTGAAAGCCGCCTGAGCACCTGGCAAACCCCAACAACCAGGAAAAAAAAAGCAATAGACACATTCAGGCCAGCCATAGGCAAGGCTGTGTGTGGGAAAGAGACTGAACCAAACCCTGTGAAGGAACACAGAAAGTTTCTGCACCTCCTGTTTATAAAGTTGTGTGTAAGCAAACGTGGCACAGCCTGACAGGCTTGGGAAATGCTGCACATGCTGCCTGCTCCTTTGCGGGGCAATGCCTGCTGCCACAGGGAGCTGATGGACTCACCCACAGCTGCATCAGCCCACAAGCTGTTTATCTCAGCAAGAAGGTCCTGGTGTTATCTCCACCACGTGGTCACTGAGCCTCCAACCCCCACCATTCATAGCTGAGAGCCTGCTGCAGCTCACTGGAACTGCTCAAGTATTCAATAAGGAATAAAACCTTTAAATTAATTTCTACTTGGCATCATAAAATGCAACCTACTACCCCAATCTCAAAGCCTGGGATGTGATGGGACTCCTAGAAAGACAGCAACCCATGCAAGGCATTCCCATTCCTCCAGGGCAGATCCACTCTAAGCCACAGCAAAGTCCATCTTTGGGCAATTTGAAAGCCCAGCTTGCTTATTGCTTCCTACCCTTAAGACCTCATCTCATTTTGATGGTGGTAGCACTAATTGCACATGCCACTGGTCTGTGGGTGGCATTTTATCAACAGTGACATTTTAACTGCTTCTGCTGGTAATACACATATTGGGGAGAGGATCTTTTCCAGCTCCACCAAAACCACCACGTTATTACCCAACTTCTGAAACTCACACCATCTAATCACATTTGGGTTAGACATTTGAATATACAGTGGAGTTGACAGCAGTCATAGGTGACAAAATACATCATGTTTGTTCAGTGGTTGTATCTCCAGCTCCCATCAGATCACTGGGGACCCCAGGACTCCCACTGCTGTGGTCTGCAGAAAGAAAGGGGATGGTCAGCAATGGAAAGCACTGGAGCAGCACAGGCCACAACAGGAAGGGTGGGGTGGATAGTGTCATATTATCAGGGATTCATGGTTAACAGAGCATAAACAAGCTGTTGTGCATCTTCTGGGTCACCTCCCTGCTCTGCCGTATAAATTACACCACCCTGAACTCACATTTCCCATCCCTACAGCAGAAACAGCATCTCCTTCCACTCTGGCAAGCTGCAGGGATAAACACACCCAGGCATGCCTGGGTATCGCAGGAACAAGCGATGCGATGCACTGTGAAACAGCTGCTGGGTACAGAATGCAAAGCCCGGTCCTGTGCCCTTGTCCAGACAGCACCAGCAGGTAATTTAAGTTCCTCTCACCACCCCATTGCACACAAGGAGTCAACAGCTTCTACTAATGCCATTTTATTCCCACCCCCAGTCATTTACAAAAGACATTGCCAGGAGACACAGATTTGATGCACACCTAAGCTGTAGATAAGACACAATACAGTTCAAACCAGCTATGACAATGCAGACCAACCTGTGAAAACCAGGAGCATACGCCTTGAAGGTGTCAGAGCTGCTCAGCTTCTCTCCCTTAGAACCCTTGCTGCAGAGGAGAAGAAACATGACGGTTTAACAGGGCAATTTGGAGATGTTTGTGGAGGTCATGGCCAGCCTCAGCTTCTTCTCCTGCAACACTCTCCCTCCTTTCGTCTTCATTCCCACAGTCATTTCTATCACCAAGTGCCCACTTGAAAGTGAGTTTGGGAAAGTACATGGTCCCCAGTGATCAACACATACAGTATTTGCTTTGGAAACCTTGGGAAACCCGAACAAGGAGAGGGATTGTGCTGCAAACAACCCATTGTCCAAGTCCTCTTGTCCTCCCCACCAGAACTGCCCTGGTTTTGGTTGGCCTGCTTCAAAACATGTCGTAATTTTACCATTTTTAAACCCATTTCTCTCTCCAGAAGATGGCATAAGCATGAATCTTTCACCTCAAATGAGCAAACAATTTTGTCTGAATAAAAGACAACAAAACATCCTTTAAGAGATTCATAAAATTAGTATTTTTTTTTGCCTCGTGAAAATTCACCTCTGGCAGCATCGAAATGCTGGTCAGAAGAAGCTACTCATCACTGCAAAACAGACCACAAAATCCCATTAGTTTATTTCCACCTCCCCTACTTCATTGTTTTTCAAAAGCAGTTTTATCTTTAGAAAGAAAAACTTGAAGGACCCAGCAACATCAGCCCAAACTGAGCCCCTGGGAGAGAACCACTGGGTGAGAGGACAGAGGAGACATGAGCAGCTCGCACATAGGAATGCTGCAAATCTTCCTGTATCGTGTCTGATTCCCTCCTTTGAACCGTGGTTTCAACAGGGTTTTGACAGCTCCTTTCTGACAGCTCCCCTCTAGAGATCATCTCAGCCATTGAGCAGAGTTCATCCAGATCAACAAAAAAAAAAAAAAAAAAGGGGGGGGTTAACACATGTCCCTTACACTAATGTTTCTAGTTGTAAGAAAAAGAGAAAGCTGCCCTGTACTAATGGCCAAGAAGCAAGTGCATTCTCAGCCCCTTCCTCCAAACACAGCTGCAACAGCGAAAACATTGGGACACCCATGGCAAAACTGGAAAAAATCCCACCATCTCCTCCTTCCCACAGGAACAGAGTTTTCTCTTGCCCCTTCAAGCATTTTGAGAGTTGGGCCTTAGGAAGTCAATGTTCAGATATCTTTAAAACTATTTCCCATCCATCATCTGTAATTACATCTAAGGCACATCCTGCAATTGTGGGTCACTTAACCCAGGCTGGAGAGAGGAGCTGGAAGCTGTTGCTTATGAGAGCAGTTATGGGATTAAATAATGCCAGTGACAGATACATAAGTGGCTCGTTTCCTGTCTGGCTTTAGTGCTGACAGCAGAAGGGGGCACACTGCAAGCTCTTACTGGAGCACATCTTCAGGCCACTGCAAAGGCAAAGCTTTTGTCCACACAGATTGGCACTGCTGTTCTTCTAGAAACAGAGTACCTGAAGATTCAGATACTGACACTAAAAACAACTTTTCTGTGGCTGGAACATCAGTGTCTTTTCTAAACCAAATTTGATTTCAGGCCTGTCAAGGACTACAGAAGTTTATAATCCAGGTATTTTAAATGGGATTTTTTTTTTAGCCATGGAATAGAAATGTGCTGGAATGTCTGCAGTTAAGTAAAATAAACACTCTCCAAAAACATTGAAGGGTATTAAGAACTGAACAGAACCACCCTAGCTCCCCCCACAACACTATTTTCACCCACAAAGAGATAATAGCTACAGCTGAATACAGTCATAAGGTTATTTAAGGAGAGTTTACTGGGCAGAGGAGTGGATAAGAGCTTTCCAAGAGCAGCCACCTGTTATCAGCTGCCACGTCAAGGCAGCTGAAACTGGGCAGCAGGTTACCTCCCACAGGCAGGCAAAAGAAAAGGGCTCTAGGAAAGCCATTGGTTAATTTGGCTTCATGAAAAGACCTGAATCCTTACAAGCATTCACTGGGAGGAAAAAAGTATCAAAAATGGATTATCCTTGACTCTAGAAACCTTCAATGTAAGGGATATGTCTGTCCTTCAGAAGGTTACCCCTGTACATCAGCATCTTCTCTGTTGATGCACAGCTATACCAAGCCAGAGTCATTATTCAAAATCCCTTCAGGAAACACCAGAAACTGGAGTCTGTGCACTGAGACATACCTTCTGCTATTCCAGTCCCATCCTCCTCTCTACTGACTTAATACATCTTTTCCAAAGCAGAAGTCTGGTTTCCTTTCAGTGTCTTAAAGAGAATGAGCAATCAACTTCCCAGTGGGCAAATGCCATTAACAAGAAAAGAAATTTTTTTTTTTTTTTTTTAAATCATCAGTCCCTAAACATTGTTTCAATAATCAGGTCAACAGCTGAATGGGCTTTGAAATGAAGTTACAATGTGCTGGAAGATACTGCCCCTGCAGACAACAGCTGGTGGACAGGAACGGGAAAAAGCAGCATCACCACTGCAATAGAGGCACGACAGGATGGGAAGCTACATTGGCACTGCCCTCCTTCCCTGGTACCAGACTGCAGGTAGAGAAATCAGTCAGAGATTCATTGTTCTTGCTTGTTGGTGTTTTCCCACCTCGATAAATAAATAAAAAATAAAAAAAATATCCTTCCACAGACTGGAATTAGAAGTAAAGAAAAAAGCTCTTGGAAAAACCTGCTTCCTCCACACGTCTGGAGAGCAACATCAAGGATTTAGCTGAGCACAGTTTCACGTACCTTTCTCACATGACTGAGGATGGCTATTTTTAATAAAAACAATCTTCAGAGCAAAATGCAAGTTATAAAAACATGAAAAAATGCAACTGTACAAATTCAGTTGTGCCCTGTGGTAGGACAAGAGGTAACTGTCAAACTGCAACACAGGAAATTCCACCTCAACATGAAGAAAAACTGTATGGCGAGAGTTACAGAGCCAGGAACAGGCTGCCCAGAGAGCTTGTGGAGTTGCCTTCTCTAGAGACTTTCAAAACCCACCTGGATCTATTCCTGTGTGGCCTGCCCTGGGTGATCCTGCTCTGGCAGGGGGGTTGGGCTCGATCTCCAGATCTCCCTTCCCGCACCTACCACTCTATGATTCTATGAGATTCCTGGGAGCAGGCATTTGCAGACAACTGCTGTGCTCACACATGAGCCATGCAAATTGCACTGACACCACCAGTTTTCTTCACACCACTGGGAAATTGCTAATTAGAAATTAAGATACTCAGTTTTCAGCCATCCTGTTTTTAACCAGTCTTGGTGGTCCAATCAGAATAACTGTGCTCAGCTTTGCAGTAAACTTACTGCAACCAAACAACAGTCCTGAAAGAGAGAAATTGTCACCCTCAGCTTTACCGTCTTGAAGAACAATGTTTTAAATACCCAATCGTGAATAAATAGAACTAAAAAGATGGGGATGTTCTTGGTTATAGTCTAGACCAGGTATATGGAAGGGACGAGCAACTTCACACAAGACTTAAAATTAAATGCAAAATCACTGAAATGCAGTTAGAGAACATCAATTTAAATGCATAAAAGGTCATGTATACGTAAAGACAATGATAGTAAAACAAATTAATCTTAAGAGACAGTGCTTTGTGCAAAACAACATTCTCATGTCTGGTTGAAAAGGCTTCTGAAGACGAGCGGTTTCTTCATTTCCCTTTGTCAGTGGTATGAGCAAAGCTTGTACAACATGCAAGAAAGGGGAAGAGATGATTTCCCAATAGCACGTAGGAAACACCCAACACGATGAGTCCTCGACATTCGCAACTGAGACAGAAGCTTCATCTGGATTTCAACTGACTCGGTCTCAACCTCAAAGTAAATTTGTTTAGAGGTCCTTTTCTTTAGCTAGACTGCCACACCAACATGCCACATGTGGTTCTGATGAAAAATACGAGTGAGTCTCTGCAGCCTACCACCAGACACCATCAGTCTCGTCCCAAGTCCTAGGTGAGCTGTCGATACCCAGCATCCTCACCCTGTTTGGCTCTGCCAGTCAAACGCTGATCAGCAGGGATGGTGCAGAACCAAGAGCCACATCTTCCAGGCAGGCACCAGACAGCTCGTTCCCCGCATTTCCTGTGCCGTAAAGCTCCCATGCAGGATACTGGAGGATATTCACAGTGCAATAAAGCAGTATTGTTCGCAATAGTTACTGGAACATTATCATACTGTCACAACTGCAGCTTACTGGCCCATTGGTCCCACCCAGTGACTACCAAAAGGCTACCTTACAGCAAATGAACGGTGAAGCATGCAACTGTGACAAACTAGGTCGGTCTCTGCTTTGCTCCCTTTGCAAGAAGAGCAAAGGATGTCTCTTCCACAGTGGGTGAAAAGGGTGTTTCAGAGCTGCTCCCCTCCCATCAGTGATCTGGAGTATTTTGTGGGAGGCGTAACCAGCTGTCAGCAGTGCATGGCAGCAAGGAAAGCCTGCAGTTACCATGAGGTTGGTGCACTGATAAGTAATCAAGTTTTAACAGAAACAGGACAGGCTAGTACAGCATAAAGTGAAATCCATCATAATGAAAGCATTTGTAAGAACCTTAACTGAAAGCAAATACATTCTGTTAATCTCATTAAGACATCTAAACATGAACTCTTAAGGTACTCTCATCTTAGAAGGTATAAAACTCATAACGGGGAAGGGGGAAAAACCCCAAATGTTTATTAAAAGTTTATTTCTAGCCCTGAAAGAACAGTTATTAAACAAAGTCAACAAATACAGTAGTTAATATTGCAGTAACAATTAAATAACATAATGGGATTAAATTACACAAAAGGCGACATTAAAATCTTAAGACAGTTAAAAAAATAAAAAGAAAGCTTGCACCTACTTCCACGTCCACTGACAGCATTAGAAGCAGAAGGAAAAGTGGACCAGAGACAGTTATTTATTCAACTCCAGCTAGAGAGACCCTTAATCTCCTTGCTCCCTTCCCACCATCCTCTCTGATGCAGGGACTCAGCCTCTCCAATCTGCTCTAGCCACAGCTTTGCACCTCCCTGCACCAGAGGGAAGCCTACAACTAGTCTTGTTAATACCTAAGGCAGGTCACAGTGCACATTCGCAGCGTCATGGTTGCTTTTAATGAGAAGTCTGGTTTATTTTATGATAACAAGAAAATCCCAGGAGTCGCACATTCCCGCCAGCACACTTGCATCTCAGCCACAAGCTGCTCAGCTCCACATACCCAACTAACCACACCATTGTGCATTACACTTCATATGTATCACACGCATATTTGATCCTGACTCAGGATCTTATGCTGGGACCTGACAGATAGCAAGACATATGGGAATCCCAGCATTTTTAAATGCAATCCTTCCCATCAGCTACTCAAACTCTGACTGGTCTCTGTCTGCCCTAGCGATATAGCAGAGTCAAACAGCCCTGCAGCAAGTCTTAAGCACACTGATCTGCTCCCATCAGGGGAACAAAACACCACTTGCATTTTTAAATCCTGCAGACATATCCAGCTGACATCATTAGAAACATAATGCCCAACCCAGTAAGACACAGAAACAGAGCACAGACACCTTCTTGTGATTCTCCTCTTCTGCCAGCTCCATCTCACAGCAGTGGGGCATAAGAAACCTTACCACATAACAATAAAGCTGCTGTGTGGGGAAGGGGAGATGTGGACACTTCTCAGCCTCTGAGCTGAGGTCACACAGCAGGCGCCAAGACATGTCGGGGTAACTTCTGGAATGAGCCAATTTTTGTGTGCTAAGATGGCTGAAAGTTTGGAAATCATCTCCTAGTAGACTAAATTGGACTAATTTTGTAACATTATAAACTACTTCCATTCATCAATACAAGTGAACCAATAACTTAAAATTAGTTATGATTTCTTTTTTTTTCTATTAAAAATCCCTATTTTTTTCACAAGTTACCTTACTGCCTAGATTTTGCCATAAAAAAAAAACAAAAACAAAAACAAAAAAAAACCCAAAACCACACACAAGAAAGAAAGAAAAGTTCCCAGTTTAACTCTGGCACAAGGAGTCTCACAAAGTCCATTGCCAGCAATGGACAAAGAAGAAATCACTGGTGTGACGATTTTTCTCAGCCAAGCCTTCTCACGATTTCATTTGATCAGGGAGCCAGATGTACTCAAACTGGATGCATCACCATTACAGTTTTACAGCAGCCATGGCTCCTAACACATTTTGCCTTGGAAATGCATCTAGATTTCCTTGCCTGGAATAAGACACTTCCTTGCATTTAAAACCATAGCTATTCTTATGCTTATAGCTAGAGGGATTTATTTATTCCTGTGATGGAGCAGTTAACATAATTTACTCAACACAAATTTTTTACTACCACACAAGAACAGTACAAGCTGAACTGCAATACTGCAGTGCCCTGCATAACACAGCATCTTGTTGGTACCACACCAATTCCTAGAAGCTAGTAAGCTGCAGCAGCAGATGCTGCAAGATCCTAGCCCTACTTTCCATCATCAACATAAACAGCCTCTGCTGTTCTGGCTGGCCACTCTCATCTGGAAGTTGGTTTTGTCACACCTTGGCAACCAGTCCCCAAAGATGTAGTTATCACTATACAAATACTGAAATCATCTGAAAATTACTTCTCTTCTGCCAACGATGTTTGTAAATGTGTGCAAAAGATCTTTATTCGGGGTCCCCCACCCATACCCAGCCATAATCCTATCTGTCCCAGGTCCTGCCCCACTGGGAACACAATAAAATCCCACTAAAGTAATGGTTGCTCTTTCACAGAATCATTTGGCACAGTTACTACAGTTGGCTCTTTGTTAAACCGTTGGGAAAGCTAAAACACACAGACTGTAGTCCTAGAAGAAGCCAGAGGCACAGGCTCTTCTACACTTACCCCAGTTAACACCCCAAGAACTCAACTGCTCAAGCTGCTCACTGTCCTTCAGAGGGAGGCACTTTTTCTTGCATTGAACATTTACTTCCAGCCATTCTAGCTGGTACAACGTCTTTAGTGAGAAAGGATCGGTGCAACACATCACATCTCCTCCTTGAACTAGCCAGTCAAATAAGCCCCACGAACGTCTGACGGCACTGCTCTCCCCTCTCAGCTTTTGTCTTCTCCGAACAGCGCTTTGGCATTTCCAGGCGTTCATAAGCCTCTGTTTGAATCCTATTTTAAAAATCCTGTATCTTCAGTGTCCTCAGATTTGATTATTGTTCTTCTGATTTCATTAGTACAAATTGAGCACATACAAAATTGGAAAAAATAGCTCTAATACTTAAACTCTGACAATACAATAGGTTGATGCATTATTTGTTTGGGGGGAGGGGAATTACAACATATACAAAAATGTATTTGATACAAAGAAGAGAAATGTCAAATAAAAAAGTCAAAGGCACCAGCATAACTTCCAAAGCCCGAGTCACAGCACAGATACAATACGTGTTTTCGAACCACCCACCGCACCAAGCACATTATCCCTTAAGATTCTGGCCAGCAAGTCTAATAGGGAAAAAAAAAGAGCAGACAGGAAGACAGCTGGAATTTCTTTCTTGCCCTGACTATAGCTGATCATTTGATCATAAATAAAGTGTCTGATCCCTACCTACACATCCATAAACCAACATCCAAATATTGACCAATCATAAGTTTCTACAAAGAGGCCACATCTTTGATTAAAGGTCCACAGAGCACAGGCATATGAGAAACAGCTGAATACTTCTCTTCCCCCTAACTCCATACTCATCTTAAAAAGTGAAAAACATCTCAATACATTACAATTTCTTAAGTAACCAAGTTGTCCATTCTATAGTACAGTGACAGCTGATCCATAAAAGAAATGAGGGGCAAGATGTACCTTCACATTTGTCACACTTGCTGTGAATCTATTCATATGGGAGCTTTCTAGAGCAATTTAAAAGTAAACAGATAAGGGGGAAGAAGAGGAGAGTGAAAGAGATCAGCAGGTAAAATTAGTACTGCTCTCTGAAAGCTTGAATCTGTCATTCAAGTATTGAAAGTACCCAGAAGGGTACAATGAATGGGAGCTGCAACAGCAAAGTCGTTAAAAACTCTTAAAACCTCGGGCACAGTAAGTGGCATTTCTGGACTGTCGGGAGAGGGAGGGGTGGAAAGGCCAGTAATTCAGTCCAACTCCTTCTGGAACCCAGAAAGGAATCACTAGAGTCACCACAATTTATTCTGGGTGTCTTCTGAATGAGAGTTTCTTCCCTTTTGCGGACATTTCCCCCTCCCCCCTCCCCCCAAATCCCTTCCCTCCCCCCACAACTGTAACAATTTCATATATTAGAAAGATTTGTAAAATACAAACAAACAAAAACAAGGGATGAAGGCTGTGGCAATAATGTTAGCGGTTACTCTTCATTGCTTCTTTGGCTGCCAAGATCAGTGGCGTCAAGCTAGACAGAGGTTTGGCCAGTTTCAAGAAGGGATGCTGCCAGGAAGAGAGAAACAGAGTAAATTAATGAGACTGTTTAAAAGCCTGTAAAAGCCATATATCTACACAGTTTTGTTCTGAGACAGGAAAAGCAATGCAACTGCTATCAATGCCCAGCTCCTGAAGGGCCAGATCCAGAGCACCTCAAGCCTGATAACCATTCCTTCTTACTCCAAAAGACCCTAGGCCTTTACTTTTCCAATAATTCACTACAAAGAGGTTTTTCTTCTGAAACACCTTCTCTCAGTCTCGTTCCAGTCACTTTAATGGCTCTATTACAGTAAGTCCATAAATTGCTAAGTGCTTTAGCAGTGGTAGAATGAAGGCAAAGATTACTGACAAAAGACTTCAGAATACATATTGCAATCTTTGATCACTGTAGTTCTTACCAACTGCTCTCCACTAGAGTCCTCAGAAGAAGTAGTCCTAAAACTGAGTGTCAGTCTACAGTACGGATTGATCACAGGCTGACCTTACTTGTAACTTTTGTATCCCAGACTGTGAGAAGAAGCTGACTCTCACCTGTAGCAATTCTTTGGCTGATCCTCTTTTCTCTACATCCATCTCCAAACATCGGTTCAAGAAATCCCGGAATATTGGGGACAGCTTCTCAGGGTTCTGCAGCTCTGGTGTGCCATTAGTTGCTATCAAATATAAAGCCTGTAAAATGAGGAATATTATATAACCAAGTGAAATCTTTAAAAGATGCCAAACTGATCTGCCTAGGGACAGTCCCTTCATCTAAATGAGAAAGGGCTCTGCAGCCTACTTCTCTCTCTGCTAATATGAAAAACTGTAAAAATGTCACAATTATAGGAAGTCATGACCTATTCTTGATAGTAGCAAAATAACATTCAAAGTCTTTTTGCAACAGATACTTACCTTGGAAAAGGAAATACCAGATTCTGACACAAGCAGCACTTCTCATAACCCAATGGATTTACTTAGCTATCATAGAAGACCGAGTTCAAAGTCCAGTGTTTTAGTTACAAGCAGATAACTCATCTTCTAAACAGAAAAAAATCAAGGTAGGGCTGACTCCAAATTGAAGACAGCCCTCTTCCTTTTGTATGAATTATCTTGCACTTTCTTTTTATTTAATTTTCTCTTTAAATTAGATATTATTAATGAATTATTACTGAAAACATTCAGTCATACAACATATAACCTGCAAATAATTCTAGCCACATCTGGGCTTCTTACCCTCAGGGGGTTTTCATTGAGGTATGGCGGTTCTCCTTCCACCATCTCAATAGCCATGATGCCCAGAGACCAGATATCCACTTTAGGGCCGTATGCTTTCCGTGTGACCACTTCAGGAGCCATCCAGTAAGGAGTTCCGACCATAGTGCTGCGCTTGCTCTGCTCTGGGGTGATCTGAGCACAGAAACCAAAGTCGGCTGTAGGATAACAGAATTTTAAAAAGTTAAACTGGTGCACCCCAAGTAAGTGGGCTTCCTAGAAGACGTCTCTATTACTATCCTATAAATTTTACTCCTCTATGCTTGAAAGGAGCTTGGGGGGGATGTCTCTTCCACATTCCCTTACATTCTCCAGATAACAAAATCCAACGTGCAAGAAAGATAAAATACCTTGAAGTGTTTACACAGGGCAGAGTACCATGGGATGAAGATAAAGCTTTTTGTCCTCTGGAAAAGGACACGAGTTATTACTCTGTAAAAGAAGGGTATTTTGCCCAGTCCTTTCTTCCAAGAATCCTAGACTGGCAGCAGCCAAAAAAACCCAAACCTCAGGCAGAATACAGAAGGCAAGTGTTCTGCATGTGATACAGCCTGAACTAGGAAAAAAGGAATCTACAAACCGTGGCTTCTGCCCTGCTAAACAGATTCTATTTGTGCAACTATTGAGTACAACATTTCACAGCAATCTGGCCATCAAATACAGGTACTACAGCTGACAAGAGACATGGAAACAAGGCTTCAGGTAAGTGAAGTGCTATCCCACTCAGCAAAAGGAACCTGGGCAAACAAACCTTTCCATAAGGTAATTACAAAAAAAGAACCACCACACTCAAGAAAACAAGAAGTCACCTATTCCTACAGCCTTCAGGTGCAGCAGCCATGCATGTTCCATCATGTTACTTTATCCAGCTGCAGCACTCCCACTTCTCAGGCATGTAACGGATCAATAAGAACATACTTAAGGCAGGAGACAGGTATTACCTTATCATTGACAGAGTATGAGAGAGGATATGAATGAATTTAACATTTTGAGTAGATTTTGGAAGTGTTATGCCAAGCAGTGCTAACAAAGAGCAACAGTCACAGAAGTGCTAAACTGTACTAAGAGGACAATTTTACAAGGAACTACCCCCATTCTGATTGTCAATATGCTGCCTCATAAAAATAAACCAAACAAACAAACCAACCCTACCCATACAAAACAAAAATCTAACCTATAGGAGTCACTGAGTCCTTCACCAGCACTTCTTGGCCTTTATCAAGATGTCATACCCAACTCAAAGCACAGTTTATTTCAATGAACACACCATAGAAGCAGCAGCAGCATATGTCCCCTGACCTACCAACAAGGCCTTCGGTACCATGCCACCAGCAAGGAGAGAAAAGCCAGGCAAGATGTAGAACCCAGTTTCACCAACCAGTAGTTTTGTAAGGTATGTTGCAGTAACAGGCAGACTGGTATCTCTTAATTCTCCTGTCACCAGTTTCCCTGAGGCCAGACTCCCCCAGAAAAGGGGAAGAGCTTGAAAAGATGCAACTTCTTCCACCATCCAGCCTCAATAACTGCTAGAAGGTCTATAATCACACAGCCAAAGAAGAGCTAGTCTCAACAGTAAATACAAACCTCCCCTTCATATAGAACACTTTTACAGCTGATTTCTGTTTCCACCTGTCTCTCCTTCCTCCTCCTCTCCCCCAGTCTCCTGAGGCCCATGTTTCTTTACATAGGCTGTTAACCCTGTCCTTTTGCCACTCTGCTTTGCTTTGACAGATCTAAAATTTTTGAGCCTTCTCCAGCTAACTCTTCTGAGCAACACCCTCTACTGTAACTATTGACTTATCTTCAGCCTCTGAATCCACACACTTTGTGCACAAACACGTCACACTCTTTAAAAAACAAAGCCTCCTATACAAGCAAGCAGTACAGCCACAATGCTGGTAAGTAAATCAGGTTGCTTGTAATTTTTCTTCACACTTCATCTCATAAATACTATAAGCCTGCAGACCATCTAGACTAAGGAATATTGCTGATACACATTTTCACGGCATTTCAAATTCCTACTCAACTGTAAAAACAACACTCCTTAACTCTTTGGTCACTTTAGGCTTTGCACATTGCTACACATCAAGAAGTCAGATAATACACCTCTCTCAACAGTCCTGACAGCTTCTTCAAGGAGTTTCACATTTTTATTGCCACACACGTTTACACACACCAGAGACTGACTTACTGTACACAAGTCCACGCATGCATAACAATTACCTGAAAAGCAAGTAGTTTCTTTTGTCATTTCATGATTATATTAATGAAAGTATGTTACACTTTCAGTCCAAGAAAAGGAGACCCAGTGCAGGCACAGCACAAGACTAGACTGCAATATAAATGGTTAATAATGTACAATTTTCTCGTTAGTGACCTTCTAATGAAAAAGGCAAAATATTAAAAGCAAGTCATAACAGCCTAAAGAGACTAACAAAGCAACTGCAGTTAGGTGCAACTTTTCTCTTGCAATCATTCACATTTTTGCTTCACTGTATGGTGCCAGTTACTTCATATTTACCAACATATTCATGTGGCAACAGGTTTGCTTCAATATCCTTCCAGTCTAATGTGTTCACAGCTTTAGTGTCTTAGAGCCCTCAGAATTTCAATACCTGCTACCTGCAAGTTATACATTTTATAATACAGAATTAATTTCTACCACTCATCATCAATAAAAATTCACCTCAAATTTCCCTGCCAAGTCTCCTACTGACACTTTCCAAGTGAAAATTTACTGGGAAAGGGAAAACAGAACACTAAAACAATTGTCTAGTACTCACTCAGTTTAACGGATCCATCCATTCCCAACAGCACATTATCACTCTTAATGTCCCTGTGGATGACCTGGTTGGCATGTAGGAACTCAAGCGCTTGCAAGCACTGAATGAGAGAAAAAAAAAAAAGTATTCGGCATGTGGAAACAGAATTTGTGTGTGTGAATGTGCATGTGAACATGTGAACACAAATTAAAAAGCAAGGCTTGCATCCTCGGCCAGTGCTGAATGCAAAAACATAACAGGTATTATTTAAAATAACCAGCAGAGGAAGCTCTTGTGCTAAAAACACTCTCCAGGTCTCATGAGGTCAAAAACGATTTAACCACAGAGTTTCTCTGCTATCTTAACAAATCCATAAATGAAACTCCTCATCACCCAGCCATCACACAAGACGCTCTCAAAAATCATAAATGTTAATTTTGAAACTTCCCACACATTCTACAGAAGAACCATAAAGGATTGAGAGTTTTATAGACTGAAATCTCACCAGAAGAAATTGCCCAGACATCATTCTCAACATGCATGCAACTTCTCCTACAATGAAGGCTGTAAAACATCTTTATTATGAAATTCACTAACATTGTTTTTCAATATTTTTAGATTAAAACCTCTGACACTAAGTTTCTGCCTAAAAACATAATGAAATTTACTTTTGCTATTTGAGAATAAAAGGGAAAAAAAAAAAAAAAGATTTTTCTCTTTTCATATAAGCAGAACTGTCCCGGTCTGAGTGAGAACAGAACTAATTCTGTTCAGTGATTTTACTTTTCAGCTCAGTTCATCCACGGCACTGTCTGAAGTCAGCAGCCTGTTTGCCCAGGCAGTGGCTGCTTCTGGCAGTGACAACACCCGGTGTTCAGAGGTAGTACCGAGGCTGGGTGTGCAGACCAAGGCCACTGCTGGATCTTGTGCACCACACTGAGGGGGTGCAGAAAGTAAAAGGCTGCACCTGCAGGGAGGAGCGGCCAGGACAGGTGACCCCAAACTGACCAGCGAGGGATTCCATCCCACATACGTCATATTCAGTATAAAGATGAGGGATCAGGAGGGTCCTGCCCTTCTCTTTTTGCTCTCTTAGTCCACTTTTCCGGCTTTGCTCAGCTTGGCTTGGGTCCTCTTCTTGTTTCTTCCTTGGAGTATCTGAGGAGGGCTCTGTCCATTCTGCCTGTGATCCTGATCTGCCTGTTCCTGAACCCAGCACCAGAATCCAGCTCCTGAACACAGCTCCCCTCTGCTGCTGGGCCCAGTCTGGGACTCTCCCAGTGCCTGCTCCACAGCATCGGTGGTGATGGTGATGTAATTGCCATTGGGGGTTGGGTTTGATACTGGTTTCGTGTGTATATATTCCTTTTTTTTTTTTAATTATTATTTTAATTTTCATTAAGGCTGTTCTAGTTCCCTTTTCTAATGGCTACGTCCCACTCCCTTATTCCCTTCCTATTCCCCTTTGGGGAGGAAGGGGGTTCTGCTATAGGTCTAAGGGGCCGCCCTGACACTAAACCGTGACAAGAACATTTACCATTTGGTAAATTACCATTTGGTCTCACGTAGCCTCATGTAGCTAGCCTCCAGGCAAGGCTTTTTTGTGTCTTCATTTGCTTTAGCAAAGCAGCACTGATTTGCAGAATGAAGCATATCTAACATACTGGGCAGCAGAGTTTTGATGAAGTACTATAGTTCAATGTTACAAGTTTTTCCTCAGAAAAGTTAATTAGTGTTACAGTAAATAAGTTACTTTCGGTTCTTTGCTTCCAGCTCTGGTTTCTCTGGGAAAAATTACCCGTCCATACATGTTAATGTACAACTTTACTTCTATCCTCCCTTTGGGTGAGTCATCAGAAGCAAATGTCATGTTCATGTAGTCAAATGGGGTTTTTAAAAGCTCAAGTTTCTCCTGGACAGGAGATAATACAATTATTTCTCCTTCTGCCATAATAAATCAAGCCTGAACTAGATGCCGACATTGACTCAGGGCAGAAACCACTGTTAAGTTGTGACAACACCTATTTTTAAGTCTTCCATTTGAAGTTTTACTGCAATCTTAAAGTTATTCCAATTATAATTTTCCAGAGAATTGTTTTTCTGAGAAAATCCATAAAGAAAGCTTAACTGTCAGTGAACTATAGATTTCACACACTATGAAAACTACTAAAATGAGAAATAGATAATGTGCATCGAGTTTACCTTTACTCTAGTAAATATTTCTTAAAGTATTCTTATTTCATCAGATCCACTTTCACACTTTACACAAACACAGTTCCCCTTCTTCCTTCTGGAAGACACTCCAAAGCTTTCAGGCTTTTTTCTGTTTTGTTTTTCTAAATATGTTCACATCTCTACACTTTCTGCATTACTTATATATGAATACCAAGTTTTCTTTTTAGTGGCTTTGAATATTCTTCATTAGTCAAAGTTTAAAAAGAAAGACATTTCTTTTTCCATCTGCTAAACTTCTCTGTTGCTCTTCCTTGAATTTCAGCCCACATTATCATCTTTGTGTTAACACTGACTAGGCAACCCAGGCACCAAAACCAAAATCTTTATTTGCTTCATCACCTACCATTCCCAAACATCCAAGAGAGCCATGGCTCTTTTGTGTTACAACTTGAAAACCCCCAATTTTCTAAGTTAAACTGATTTTGTTATTCTCTATAATTTTAATACTGATTTCTTCTCTTATTGTCATTCATTCTTTGTAACTCAATGGCTCCAACAGCAATGGCTGCAAACATTCCCAACCTAAGTCTATCAGAAAACCCAGGGGAATAAAGTGCACCTTCATTCCTCTGCCCATCAACTGTAATGCTCACCTCTCTGCAAACAGCAGCAATCTGTGCTTCATCCATACATGTTTCTGTGACCACATCTGTTAGTGAGCCTCCAGCTAGATACTCCATCACCACAAACAATTCATCTCCTACGAGGTAACTACAAACAGAAAACAAAAAGCATGTCCATTTGTCATCACAAGATCAAGAACTGAAAAATGACTGATAAGAGCTGGTCAGTTAAATGATTCATAAGCACCTCAAGACAAACAGTAAAGAAAGTTAATTGCTGGAAGGTAGCTTAGAATGTAAATACTGACAATAAAAGCAGCGTGCTTCTTACTACTTAAACAGGCAGGAGAACAGCCAACATATCTAATGCACAATACAAGCATTGCTCCAGTTGTGCTCTTGTCCACCACTGATCCCCATCTACATGTAGCACTGCATTCATGACAGCAGAAGTCTTACTGAATCATCAAGACTGTTTCCTTCAACAGATGGTTTTTTTTTTTTTTTCAGATGCAGTCTAAATACAGTCTCATTTGCTTATAAGGCCCTTAGGTACAGGAAGTCCATGTATGTGTAAGCATATCGAGTTATAATCTCCTGAAATCCTTGAGGAATAAAGGAATGAGTCAGCTGTCTACATTTACCTGTCCAGGAAGTTGACTATGTTGGGGTTTTTTAGCTCCTTCATTACCAAGATTTCATTAATAATCAACTCCTTCTTGGGCTGTTTCTGCAGGTTTATCTGTTTAATAGCAACCTAAATAGAACAAAATAAAACAGTAATCACTCAAACCTGAGCATCAAAACATTTTGGTCATTTTTAACACAGTGCAAATTTAGAAGACATTCTGTAACAGGATTAAAGGAATTTAACACAGCTTGCAGCTGGCTAGTTATCAGCATACAACTTAAAAGAATGCAACTTGAGTATGCAACTTGCACCCATAGCCAACATCATTCGCTGAAAGATTCACAAACAGTAACAAAGGCCAGAACAGAGAGCAAAGCAAACACTCGGGAGATAAAAAGATACTCCCCCGATTTCATTATCAACAGGCCTAAAGCAGAAGAGAATCATGAAGCAGCTAAGAAAGCATAAGCCTTCCAATACAGGGCAAGGCAATTCATTTTTCTGTGTTCTGCCCAAATTAGTGTTTGCGTATAACGAATGCTGGGAGGCAGAAGGAATTCCTCTCAAATCAATTAAACCAATGAACTATCCCAGAGAGAGAAGGGAAGATAAAGATCTATCTTGTCCAGGAAAAAAGCTAACAAGGGCAAGTATTCCAGACTTAAAAATGAAGAATTATCCCAGTTACATAAACTATAACCTTTTGAGGAGGCAGTTCAGATTTTTATAAGATAACGTACCCCTGAGTCCAGAAACAAACAAAAGAATTAATATAAACTTGTAGAAATTATTGTCATCTAATTTCCAAGGGCATTAAAAGAAGAGAACTTGTGGCACAGAATCACAAAATAGTAAGATCAGAGTGGACCTCTGGAGGCCATCCAGTCCATCCACTGCTTGAAGGACAGCCAATGTGCAACAGTGGCTGAGCATGCTGTGCAACTGAGTTTTGAATGGAAATCTCAATAAGCAGATATTCCACAACCTCACAACTGTGAGAGGAAAAAAAATAAATTCTAATATCTAACCAGAATTCCCTTTACAGCTATTTTTGTCTGTTACCTCTTGTCCTATCATTGTGTAGCTATAAGAGCTCCATATTCTCTACACCTTCCCATTAGGGTGTTGAAAACAGTAAAATCCTCCTTTGTCCTTCTCTTCTTACTATTGAACAGATCCTCAGACACTGGGCACTGAGAAAGTCATAGAGGACTGCATCCATTTACTGCATGAAGACTGCAAGCAATCAACTGTTAGCCTACCAGCCTGCCAAGATGCAGAGGAGGTCTAAGAAAGGAACTGGACTACAAATTTACTCTGCAGTCAGGGGGACATGAAGTATTGCAGTATGCAAAAAGCAAATTAAGAGACAGCATCTCGAAGTCACTGAAAGGCTTGTGTTTTATCAAGACTACAGTACTGGTAAATATGGTTACTGTTGAATGGGCAACTACTTACCAGTGACCTAAGGACTGGCTACTTGTGGATATTTAAAGGAAACTTATGGAACTCTGAATTTAAAGAGAAGCAAATAATTCCTAAAATTTTAGTCCCAGGAACCAGAGATGACCAGTGGATGACAAGTATGCAGAGTATTGCTGATGTCATTAGTTTCACCAACTGGGTTTGGAGACACCAAGGAGTAAAAGCAAAGAGCAGGATGTGTCTAAGGCACTCTAAATACAACAAATAACCACATGGAGCAAGCTATTTCCATATAGACAGACATACCCATCACCTCTACAGAGATGGGACTAAAGAACACGTGTGCAAAGACTAAACAAAGTTTTATTTATGAAAATACCATTGCCTGCAATTTTTGAAGGATAAAATGTTTTCAAAACCCATTTCTGGAACACCTCACTCCCTCTGCTTTTCACTGGAAAGACAAGACTCTATTATTTAGTTTTCATCATCTGATGACTACAGAACAAGGCACACACTGTTACAAATGACTATCACAAACATTCTTCTGAGAGGTGATAGTAGAGCTGGGAACCACAGAAAGTGGCCACCTGCAGAAGAACATTTATACAGAAAAGGTATCATCAGTGCCACAAACACAGAAATCTTACCTCCTGCCCTGTTGCCACATCAATAGCTGTGAAAACTGTACCCGATGCCCTGCAAAGAAAAACATTAGAGGCAGTTACATCTCTCTGTGTAACAAACATGCACATGAACAGACAAATCACAAACACAAAATTATGTCAGCTTTCAATGTTGCAAGAGCTGTATCAAAAGAAGGCCATTAGAAGTAAGCAGTACAGAAATGCCAGCCAGTTCACACAAAATAAGTCACAGACATGCTCCCTTCTGACACCAGCCATGACTCCTGCATTCAGGATGTCTAAACCCCCTTGAACTTGTGCTGCTCTGTATGATGAGATAAGCTGGGCAGCCCTTTCTGTACTATTACTTTTCCTTTTTTCCCCCCAGGAGAAGCCTGCCCACAAACACAAAATTACTTCTTTGGGAAGTACACAGTAGCAGCTAGGCATGTATATAATTAAAGATGGTAATGCTAGAACTTGTAGATACTTTTTTGGGGGGATTCAGGGAACTACTAGAAGTAAAACTCCAAGCCAGCATTGTTAGCTTAGCACACAGAAAGCCTTCTAATGTACCCTCACACCCTTCAACAGTTGTATTACAAAATGGATGGAGAGGAGAGGAGCCAAACCTAAAAGAAGTTACAGCACTACACTTTTGCATTAAAAGACACAATCAAAATATCCACCACTGTGTAAAGCCTCCACCCTCTCCTTGTCACTGCTTAATACAGTCAACATTTCTGCCTGCTTCAGTGTGGCTACATGATAGTATCAAATAAAAACAGTACACCGCTTTGAACAATGGTTCATCAGGAATAAAGGTTGGGGTGAACACTTACCCCTGACCAATTTTTTCATATCTGGTGTATTTTTTCTTGGGATCTCCTATGCTCACGATAGTGCCTAAGATAACCAAAAAAACAAACAAGTCAATTCCACTGTCCCCTTTTAATAGGGCTGGCCTGGCCCAGACACCTCTAAAAGTGGGTGAGCTCAAGTAATAAAGGCTGATGTACAAACAGCTAAAGCTTCCCGGTTCAGTTCCAGTTGCAAATGGCTCAACTTCAGACAAACATGCTAGGTTATACTCTTAATGAGACAGATCAGGCTATTTCTCCTAGTATCTCAATTTAATGATAGTCTTCTGTGTAGTAAAACACAGTATGATGTTATGACAAATCCATTAGCTTAGCCTAGTCCAGAAACTAGACAGTTCTTGACTTAAGCACAGGAAAATTAATATGGTGAAAAAATGTTTTCAATATGATTATAGAATAAGCAACAGCAGAAACTCCTGTGTTATGATTGCATTATACATACAAATCACATTATCACAATCGAACTTCAATTAAAAAAAAAAACAAACAACTGTCCTACAATTTTTTTTTTACCCAACAGGGCACTGAGGCATACAAATCAGCAGAACTTCTGAATTCAGCTCTCAGCTACTGTCTGGCACAAAAGCCATGAAGCACAGTATTTACAGAACCCTTACACAAATATAAGGATAGTCCTAAAGCCTTTGTTCATCTTTGTTCATCATCAATGCTATCACATTGCAATCAAATAGAATAAAGTCAAATACACTATACTTGTACCACTGTACTGTACATGAAATAAAACACCTACGTAGTTTTTCCATGATCTCTTCATCTGACATTTTGGTCTTCTTTTTCTGCTTATCACCCGATTTTGTCACACCATCAACAGAAGCGTCACCAGAGGGTGCAGGGATGGGGTCAATTACAGACCGTGTATATATCTGTTAAGAGAGACCATTTACCTAAGCTTTTTCTTTGCTTTCACCGACCTTCAGTTGAAAACAACCACAGTTCTTCAAAAGTCCCTAAGCACCATTTTACCTAACAGTCTGGAAGCAGAAATTAGACCTGAGAAACATTATGTCCAGCAAGTCAAAACGCTGGCAACCGTACTGACCTCTGAAAGAAAGACTCAGGCACCTCCTGAACAGTGTGGATGCTAGATGAACTCTAACTTCCTCAGACAGATGTTTTGTGGTTTTCTACTTGCTTCTTCTTTATAGCCCATGGTAGTTAACAGAATAGAAATCACTATCTAATAGTGAGATCAGCTACTAGTGAAATCTAATGGAAAAAGATTAATGCTTCACTATGAAAAGGAGACACTCAAATTTCCCAGCTGCCCCCAATTTAGGGGATTTTCTTGAGGCTTTATTTCATTTTCTCCTTAGCTGTTCACAGATATGCAGCTACTCTAGAAATATCAAGTTGTAGATCTTTTATATGTCTACAAACCAAGAGAGTGCAATTATAAAGCAGTATCACTTGACAAATAAACACAACGCACATTTGTGCTCCTGAAGTGAGAGTAAGTGGGCAACAGTAGCAAAATGTACACCTGCCACAGTCAAAAGATTGAGCTGGACTAAGTGGGATCCCTGGGGCACTATTAACAAGGCGTGTAGGTTCAGGACAAACACACTAAAACTTAATGAACAACTTCTTCAGCACTAAACATTACATGTAATGCTGATGACTTTGAGTGAAATAAACCTTCAAATCTTTAATTTGAATTGGTTGGGGTTTAGGTAGTACATTTGGTGAGGCTAAACCATTGCAGTCAAATAGAATAAAGTAAAATACACTACACTTGTACCACTGTATTGCAAACAGTTACAGAAACTACCTGTAGTTTTTAGGACTAAAAAGCTTCCTCCTTGCATGTTGGGTTGAAGGACAAGCATAACTGGCTACCTTCAGCACAAGCTGACAAACAAATGAGCATTAACTTCAGGATTTCTGATCTAACTGATATCCTGAAATCAGGCATTTTCTTAAACTCAAATAACAAAATGAACTTTTCCCTAAAAACTTACAACAGCTCATTTCACAAATATCACACTTTGCTAAAAAACAAAAGTAGAAAAAGGTCTGCAATACCAAGAAATGCAGGTCTGCACTATAAATTTTATATCTGCTCACCGATTTTGTGTGATCTGGCCGTGGAGCAATAACAGGAGGAGGAGCTTCTTCATCATCCTCATCATCATCCGCTACAGCTGTTGATGGTTCTGAACCTTTGGCATTGGTCTACATTTTTACCAAAGTTAAAAAAACAAACAAACAAACAAAACAAAAAAACAAACAAACAAAAAAAAAAAAAAAAAAAAAAAAAACACAGAACAAAACAAAATTGTCTCCCCAAAGTGTTAAAGACTTGCACTTTTCCCACATGAAGACAGAAGAATTCTTACTAATGTCAAAAGAAAAGGGTAGGTTGGTGGTTTAAGTGACCTATTACTTTTTACTGAGACTCAAATACTGTTGCTCCAGTAAAATATACTCTGTTGACCCCTCAGTTTAGGTTTTTATTCCATAAAAATATCTTCTGCTTTATACTGCAAGATTCAGTATTTAAGTAACAGAGAAGACTTGAACTTGTATGCACATAAAAATATATAAAGAACAGTAAACACACTCACCGTTGGTGTTCCTGAAGGGAAACCATCTTTTTCTAAATAGAACAAATAGTAGAATACATAAAATCATCAGAAAAGTAATAGTGAACTTTACAGACAGTCTGCCTTAGAGATTTGTTTCATCTCTCAGAAAGTAAATTTTCATGATCACAAATGAGAGAAACCAGTATTGTACTTTAAGACCCTGCAGAAGGAAGATGGAAGTTCTTAAACCCCTCCCCTAAAGGTAGGAAAACCCACTCATTTCCTAACTTGCTCTTCACCTCCCATGGGTACCCACACAGTTCTCCAAATTGGGCACTGCTCATCACACTTATGTGTTCTGTCTTACTGAGGTGTGAAATCAGGATCAAATGGGTATTTCTGTTCCCTGAGCAGTATCTTGAATCAAGGATAAGAATATTATAAGGCCTTATTAACCAATTTTCAGAAATAATTTGGAAGAGAACTAGGTAAAACTGCATCTGTTTGTAAGGCAGTCATTCCCTCAGCCCCCTCACATAGCTCCTGACCTAGGAGCCACAACTTATTTTGCATTTTGGATATCACTACATGGTGACACCAAGTTCACAGAAGCAAGGTCACCAGCACAAAACCATCAGTCTGAGAGCCCCAGCTTCAAAAACACAGCCCATTACAGTTAATTTTGGCTGCTATTTGAATTATCCACTTCCATTTAAAAAAGGAAATTAACTGGACAACACCAGTTTCCAGTAAATTGTAAATCCATCCTCAAATATTTGTTCCTCATTGATAAGTAGCTTGCTCTTTCAGCATTTGAATCTGATTTATAGTTCTGAAAGAGAGGAATACAGTGTTGCAAAAACCCAACTCCTCTTCAGTATGTCTTGCACACACTTGGATCTCACCTGGAGCTGAAAAACTCAGATACTTCTGTTTTGCTGTGTCTTTGGAGTCATAGAATTTCAGGACATCTAGTACCGCCTGGGGGTTTTTCTTCTGTTCTAACTTTGTGATATTTGAGGTCTGAAGCAACCGAGCCCATTGCTCTGGCATTCCCTGAAAAAAAAAAAAAAAAAATCAATCAGCTATTTTAAGCATCCTTCTAGTATTTTAAAGATTTTTCAAAAGCAGAACCAATTTCTTTCCTCTATAAAAAGCATAACACACACAGCCTTAAACACTTGAACAAGTAGGATGGAGTTTTAATTAAGAGCCTTATGTCCACAGATGACAGAACACAAATCACTGTGCCAACACAACACCACCTCTTTCGGGTGTATTAAGCCAGACATGAGGAATAGGAACACAAAATACAGAGCCAGTGTTAACCACTAATGAAAGTAAACTGAAGATGGTTTCTCAGTGAAGGCTCTCCCAGGTTACACAAAGAATCAAATCTGACACGTACACTGCAGAGGTACTGACAGCTGACATTCTCATTACTCTGCATGCTATACAAATACACAGTAAAATTACTTACTTGGTAAAAACAAACTCACACTTTATTCTAAAGCATCACAATGACTTTGCTACAGCACTGACCCACAGCTGTTTTCTAAGCAATCCAAGGCAGGCGTACTTACAGTGAACTCTCCAGTTACAGCATCAAAGCCAACATGGATGGTGTGCTCAAAATCTGATGGTGGGGAGATCTCTGGCCTTTCCTTTTCCTTCTTCTTGCTTCCTGAGTAAAGACATTAAAAGATCTACTGAGCAAAGACTTAAACTCCATTTAATATAATCAATCCTAGCATTACAACAGTTCAGATGGATGTAACCATTATTCTGTACACTGGATGAAGGTGTTTACATATGCAGCAGGGTGATTTGATATTTTCAAGTTGGTATGGACTTCACGTAAGAATAACTTCTTCAATTCAAATTATTTATAGTACTGTAGCAAGCACATAAGAGATTAAAAGCACCAGAGTGCAAGGAACTCTGCTGAGCATATGAAGTGTGAACATATGAAATGTTTACAATGCAAAGAAGTGACATTTTAATACGGATTAAGAACAACATTGACGACAACTTCAGTTCAACCTCAAGTTCACCCTAAAGACAGTTAAAAATCAGTTGCTTCACTGCTTTAATTCAAGGTAATTAATGCAAACTAGGACTTCCTGTGACGAAGATAAGATTTTTATAGCCTGAGAGCAATTACCTAATTTAAATTAAAAGGGGGAAAAAAGCAAGCATAAGTACCAGAATCAGGAACAGATAATGAGAAGGATCATGTGCACAATCCAACCTACATTCAATTAAATTTCTAAGACATATAACGCCTGGGGCTTGGGTTATTTGAGTTTGGTTTGGTTTTCTGACAAAATAAAAATAAAGATGGAAGACATTCTGTACTTAACTCTACATATAAAATACACCATTCTGTTCCCTTTACTTAGGAAAGGCTCAGAGTTAAGTTGAAAGGTTTAAGGAATTTGTTTATCTTGTTCTTGTAAAAAAAAAAGCCTAAGCCCTGCTTGCGTTCCCTGCCAGAGCAATGGAGTGTACTTGTTGTTTGCTCTCCAGGTAGAAAGACCATGCTCAGGGCCTCATCTCACAGTCCTCTTCTGAAAAGCAAAGGCCTGGCAGTGAGCTGTAGAGCGTGTTTAACCTGGTATCAAGAAAACCACATGTGTAATCCTGGGAATGCCTGTAGGCCCCCAGAGCATATAGCTGAATCAGCTGCATTTATTATAACATGCATGAAGCCAGGAAGAGTGCCATAGTGCTCACAACCACAAAGGAAAGCAGCACACCATTTTGCAATCTAACTTGATTACCATTTTATGTTTGTATATATAAAAAAAAAAGGGTTTGCTTTGTTTTTAAATTAAAAGTCATGTAGTTTCAGTACAGAAAAAAGAGAACTAAGCAGCACCCTCTTCATTAATACATGGTAAAAAGTGAAAATGAGGCAAGCATAGATCCTACTACTCGGAGCCAGAGAATCCATCTGAAATCCCCTCACACTAGCGGGAAAGGAAGGACAGGGAGGCGAAGACAATACTTACAAACGAAAAGCCATGTGGGCTGCCTCCAGCTGAACAATGCAGTGGAAAGACATGGCTATTATAAACAGGATATCTTTAATATGGCTGCACAGGTCAGAGCCAAAAAGCAAATGGACTGTCAAATATTCTCATTAGTATCGTTCAGTCACAGGACAGGAGAAACTTGCTTATGTAAAAATCTTTCAGGAAAGCACTGTTCCTTTCCAATCTCTTGCAGTTGTTTATTTGAAAGCAAGTGGGGGGTGGGTGGGGGGTGGTAGAAAGAAAAATTTTATTCCTCAGGAAGGTTCCTGTTCAGGAGCACTTGCCGTGAACAGGAGCTGGTGCTCAAATCCTCCAGCATCTGCTGCACAAATAAACTCACTCTGTCCAAAAATACACAGATCTTAGCAGGCTAGGCAAGGAGACTAAAAATCACTTCTCTGCCCACAGGAACAGCAGATCAGAGCAGCACTTCAAACAAACGCAAGCAGTGAGTTTCAGTCAAGAGGCAAGTCCTGTGAGTCATCTGTTGGCAGGACATATTAGAGGCTCTACAAACAAGGCCACTGCGAGGCCACGCTGCTTTTCAACCTGTGATCATGTTTGCAGCAGAGTTCTGTATTTAAATGGGAATCCCTTTATCAAAAAGGGCAATTCTCATTTCAAATGCAAGCAAATCTACGATGTAGTCCCTTGACCCTGCAGAGACAGCATTATATAGTGCCCTGCTTCCATAAAGTCCTTCAGAAGGATTTGGCAAATTGAAGAACTGCTCTGTCTGCTTAGTGCCTCAAATACAACTGGACTCTCCTCTTCTCCAAATGAAGCCACAGACACTAAGCAAGTCACCCTGAGGTACTTAA
Source organism: Megaceryle torquata (assembly GCA_024611175.1). NCBI lineage: Eukaryota > Metazoa > Chordata > Aves > Coraciiformes > Cerylidae > Megaceryle > Megaceryle torquata. The sequence continues at coordinate 53,614 of JANIJG010001295.1, read as the reverse complement.
CACATCTTCTTGCATTCCAAACCAATCCTCAAGCATCCCTCACTTTCCACCAGCAATCTCTATACAAAGCAACAAACACAAATGTTTCTGAACAGCCTGGTCACAGTAGGTAGATTACTCCAGATGGTACCCTTTGAGTTACTGAGCTGCAGCTGAAACCACACTGAAATCTGAGTTGAGCCAGCACGTCCCATGCATCATCCCAGGTCCCAGGTGATGACCCACAGTACCTTTAAGTTCTGCTTGAAGACAAACATTTCATGTTTTAGGGGACTATTTTAAAGCTTTCCAAAGAACACAAAGGCTTATTTGACTTTGGAAGTCTAGCCAAGGGAATTCATGTCAGTTAAGTACTCTAGTAGCAAGATGACTATCACTTCATTTACCTGAACAATGGAAATAGGGGAAAAACACCTCCATGGCTAGGTTATTAAATAATCCCTTCAAAATCTTATGATTATTTCAGCACAGAACTAGCTCAGACTTGGGGCAGAAATTCTGCATTTGCTAAACCTTACCATCTGAGTCCCCCTTTGCGGGGGGTGGGGGGGGCAAATGACACAGACACCACCTCTCCAACACCATCTCCTAAGCTAGAGAAACCTCCCAAGTTAAGACCAGAGTGGGAGGGAGTAGGCAGAGCTGTAGCAATAGAAAAGATGAAGCTGCCCAGGATGGACCTTGCAAAAATCACATGGATGGAGACCTGCAGAACAAAGTTGAACAACAAAGTCTGTTTGCAGTTGTGTACATCTCCTAGTAAGGCATCCTTTCATTTTCTGAAGAGGACAATTTACTATTTTTGTAGTACTTTGTTAACTTTTGCACTGGCTGAATAAATTTTTCCAATGAAAAATTTTGTACTCCAGGTTGACACATTATTTTGCAAATAGTCCAAATATATTTTTAAAATCCAAGCAAGAAGTTAGTATTTCTATAAAGCAGAAATTCAGCAGCAGAATTTGGAAAAAAAAAAAGTATTTAAATGGGCATTTTGGGCGAGGGAGTGCCTTAGCTATACCAATGAACAAACTAACTAACATCTGACTATTGTTTTAGTGCCAGAAAGTCATCATCCATTTATATTCTGCTTATCTTTGATGGGCAGTTTCAGTCTTTAGGAACACAAACATTTCTTTTAATGTTTATATTATCTTTGTTATGGGTATTCTAACTGACAAGTTTTTACCAAATTAAAGAAAAATACAACTTTCAGATGCTTTTTCAAGCTAGGTAATTCAATTACCATTTTTTCCTAACCATATTATCTTGCTATGCAGTAAAACTTTATGCTTTTTTTCAGAAGGACATTAAATACTTTTTAACATGTAGATAACAAATTTTCACTATTTTTTTCTAAAATGTACTTAGCAGAAATTATTTATTCCATTTTTAATTTGCATCACTAGATATCAGTAGGTGTGCAGACACACGCTAAACAAGTATGCAGATTCATTTCCATAAATTGGGTACATGTCAGTATTCACAGAGTGGTCTGAATAAGCTTAAGTAATGGGACTCCAAAGCAATTTTAAATGAGTCACTACAACTTCAGACAAGACTTCAACCACCTACCTGGCAATTTCAGCAACAAACCCACCATCACGAAAGAAAGCAGAAACATCCATGAAGAATTAAAGGTGCTATAAAAAATCTCACAAAGCTCTCCAGTTGCATTGCACCCATTTGCATTCGTAATTCGTTTCACAACAATCAAGTCTTAAACAGTATTACTAATTCAGATCAGGGAACACCTTCCTTAACGTGGGGTTTATGTTTTACTTCATTATATCCCTGCTTGTAAAAGAAGGCCATAAGTGCTCTGATGAATGATCAATGCAACAGCATAATGACAAGTGCCATCCCAGCTCCTACACCATTCTCCTAGTCTGAAAATGAACAGATTTGATCCTTCCACTACAAGATTTTCTTGTAGTAGTCACCATGACAATTTCTAAGCACTTCCTCCCATGACCCATGATATAATAGTACAACAGCAGTATTGAAAGGCTAAGCTAGAACCTGGTCCAGATGCAGCACTACATCTCATTGCAGCACCCGGATTCATCACCTTCACCAACCTCGGAGGCCTGGGGTCTCTCCCTTGGGGTGCTGCCACCAAACTGTAGTGGCTTCTCACATTCTCCTTAAAGACTTATCTCTTTAAGGTTTATCCATGCCAGTAAAAAAAGACGACCACTTCCACTGCTGTAATTCAGCCACAGACAATTATTTCACAGTAAGTGACCTTGTGAAATAACTATTCTGCTTCCAAAAGCTACATTGGCCAAATCCTTCCACCCTCCAACAAGGAAAACATGCCCGCTGTTGAGATCTGCCAGATCCTGGAAAGCCGATCTTCCAAACACGAGGAAGCCTGTCTCCAGAGTTTGTCTCCAGGGTGAGGCATGGCTGCTGAGGGACTGCTCACATAGCCAAGCAACAGTAGAAGCCAGCCCCGGAGGAAAATACATAGCCAAGAGAGAATAAATAACCAGAGCAGCAAAGCCTCTTGAAACAGTCAAACCTGTGTCAGCATGACTGAACCAGTCCTGCTCAGCACATCAGCAACGAGGCACAGGAAGCCAAGAGCAGAAATACAAGATATTAACAGCAGCAGGGTCTTCTAGTCATCACGAAAATGCTAACTGGTAGAGACTAATGAAATGCATGGCAGTTTCAGGTCAGGTTATAAATCCCCATGCAGTTTTACCATACACGATGTCAGAAGATATTTTTACCTATACACTATTTTGTTTCGTATGGATACAGACATCCTGGAGAACCACAATCAAGGCTCCAGTGCTGCACAATACATTCATCATACAGAAGAGGGCAGAAACAAAGCACAAATACAGTCTAGCATTTTTTTTTTCCTCAGAAATAAACCTTGGTTACAGCAATCTAGATTTCCCCCCCCCACGCACACTAGTAATTAATCCTAACAGTGCAGTTACACAGACAGGAGGACTTATTTTTCTCAATTCTCCTTCACACACACTGCACTCTTGCCTCACCACTATTTCTTCACATTTTTTTCTTCTCAAGGTACCATATAAGGGGTCATCAACACAAAGTAACTTCCAAAACAGCTGGATGGCCAGTTTAAACTAGAAATCTCCATTAGCACAGCAAAATGTGAAGTAATCTAATACCTAGGAACCACATTTATTAGGGTTGTTTGGAAATGCATTACTTTAAACTGGGCAGCAAACATGAGAAGCAATAGGTGGTGGTTCTCAGTGAGCTATTTATTTTTTATTACTTAACATTTCATCTTCAATAATCCCACTGCAACCAGAAAAACATCTCAGCTCACTGAACACACATATCCAACTTTCACCACTTCCTCCAATCCCCTACACACTTGGATAGGCTGGACTCAAGTGTCTAGAGCGCTACCAAAACTTAGGAGAGTAAAGGAATACAAGCAGTAGCCCTGGAAAACAAGGGTATCTTACCTTTTTCAGTGCCAGAGAATATGGAGATGATTTTATTCCTAGGTTTTTTCTCTTCTGGTACAGAGGGTAGGGGTTTCAAGCTGTGGTTGATAGACAACTGGTCTTTGACCCCTGAACTGAAGATAACACTGCTCATCCGGACAGGAGGAGCTGGTGGCTTGTCTTCCAGTTCTCCGTTGTCAGACATGGTTCTCAATAGCTAGTGAAAACACTGAAATATAAATATTTGTTTTAACGTAGGAAGAGAGCACAGAATACATAAATGCAACATTTCTTCTGTTGGCCAGCAGCAAAAGGAGGTGTAAATTCAACTCTGAAGAACTTTGCAGGCACTGCAGTGGCCGACGCTGATGTCTCTGCCAAAGGAAGTGGATGCCTTCCTCACTCCCACTTCAGGACATCCATTCATTTGTGCCAGCAGCAGCATTTGTGGGATGGAGTGATAAAACTAATCCAATCAAGAAGGGATAGTTATAATATGGACCAATTCCCAGCCCTGGTTCACTATCTGTTCACACGGAAGTTGCACACATGAAAAAGACAGTACACGTAAGGGCACGAGTACACCTTTTATGGGTAACTCCAGCTGAAACAGCTTCATGCTCTAATGCTCTTCATGCTCTAAAGCTTTATATGCTTTTCTCCCTGTCATTTATCAGACAAAACCCTGAGAAAAAAAAAAAAAACAAACAACAAAACAACAATAGCTTCTGTTTCTAAGTCATAATTCATCATGTTGTCCACATAAAGCTGTATTAAGAATCTTTCTACCCACATTCTGCACTGACATTAGAGTATGGGACTAAGATTCACAGGATGCATTCTGCTTTTGAATGAGGACTTGCATTGTTTTACCACTTTACACCCCACTTTCTCCATTTCTAAACATAATATACACTATCACCACAATCCTCGCCGAGTCCTTAACAAAAACATGAGCAAGATCACAAACAAAGAGCTGTTAAGCTAAAAACACAGCACAATAAAGCATCCACATGACACATTCCACATTCAAGAAAATCTGCACCAACTTTTCCTCCCTCCCCATAATATCCAGGAGATTTTTCTCAAATCACCAAGGAAGAGGCAGGATCTCTGCTGCAGACTGAATAGTACAAAGAAAGATTTACAGAAATTGCCTCAATGATGAGCTACCTCTTTGGAACTGGAGCCAACACATTTCTGCATTGATCTCCTCTTTTCATGGCAGTTTGGGAAATGAATGGCTTACTTATGTCTATCAGCTGCCCATCATAGTCCCAAAACACGACTCAGTCCCAGCCACACCACTCAAGCAATCATTACCAGTGTGATTCAAAAGAGTCAGGATAGGACAGTGCAATCCACTCTCAATTATCACACCTTATTTCAGAAGTATAAATACTGTGCCGTATGAAGTCTCAGCACAATACACACATCTTGCTCAACACTGTCTTAGCAACAGAACTAAACACACGTTGATTGCCATTCCCTATGATTTCACTGGGTGGGTGAATGCTGCCATATCCCCAAAAAAGGAAAAGGTATCAGGCTAGCAGCCTGAATTCAAGCAGCATAAGAGCAGACTGGTTTATGCCATTAACCTCAAGAGGTTATAATTAATGATCACCATAAATACCCATTAAAGCCTATCATTTTTGTACAAATAAAAAGTAGAAATATGCTGGTTGCCCCATCCACTTAAGGACTGATGGGGAACAGTTCTCAAAGCTGTGCAACAGACACTGAGATAAACCTGCCTCTGAGCCCTTTGCCTGGGATGATAAATAGACCTGCAATACTTGAGCATGTCTGCAGGCATGCAGTTGTGAATAAGACTGAGTCTTCCAAATGTACTCACTGATTGCTCTGTCAGATGTTGCAAGTTACCTGAGTTACTTCTGAGTTTTCCAATACCTACACTTCAATATGGGGAAAAAATTAAGAACCCTGCAATCTAACACCAGGTCTGAGCATCCTACCCACTGGGATTTTAATTCCAAATGTTTCCCTAACACAATACATATTGTTTGCACAAAGCGAGTGTCACCCATTTGAGATGTACAGATTTCAGTTGTCTGAGTCACCAAATCTGATATATGGTATTCAAGACTCCTACTGAAGTTGGGCTTGGAGTGATGGCAGCACAGGGGACCATAATCCATTTCCTTTATGCTAATCAAATCTCAGAAAAGAGTGGTCCTTAGCTATCTAAATGGGAATAGCCATTTAAGAGAAAGCACTCCTCCTTTTGAACAAAGAAATACAATCAGACAGCTAAATAAATCATAGTAGGTAAACAAACATATCACCTTTCACACCAAAATTATATACTGTGCAAAGAAAGCAACATCATGAGTATTTTGTACTTTCCTAAAAAATAATTTTACAAAATATTATTTCCTATTATTTCCTCCATCTGTGCAGGTTTTTTGAGCCATCTACTATTAAGAAGAGCAGGATGTAAAACTAAACAACTAACCTGTCTTTGAAACTGGACAAGAACAGACTTGACCCTCCAAGCCCATACTAATACCCCGCACACTTGCCTGGAGAGCCTAGCCACCAAATTTAACAATGTGGTATTCAGGCTGCAAATTTAAGGAAGAAAAAAAAAAAAGGCAAGCACAGAAAAAAAAAATTGCTACATTTTATTTACATATTTTTAAACCAATAAAATTCTCACTATAGTGAAAATTCTTTTCAGTGACACAAGCAGCTCAAAGTCAGCTCATCTCATACTTGGTATTAAAGCTTCTTAATCTGAATGGAATTATTCCTTAGCACCTGGCAAGAGATGAAACTGTTAAGCAGTGAGTTGGAAGCAAGTATATGGAAATCAAAAACTCAGCTATTCCACAAGAAAATCAGGTGCTTCAACAAACTGACATTAACAGCATCCATGCAGAACCCACAGAGCTACAACTCTGATCAGTTGTTCAGCGTTCAAAATGTTGAAAAAAGACCCTTGACCTCACTTGAAGGAGAGCCCAGAAGCTCTACAGGAAGAAGACAAGTTGCAGAGCTGCAGGAAGACAAAGCTGCAGGGCTGGCAGAGCAGACTGGAGCTTCAGAAAAGAGCTCAGGCATCGGATTTCCACCTGAGGGACTGGCTCATCATTGGCAGTTAAGAAAAATACTTCAGGCTCATTTTATGTGTGGTTTAGTAAAACCTCAGCTTTCAGGGAAAACTCGAGAAGCGTGATTTATATAGTAACACAAAGTAGTATAATTTCTGAGCAGATGTTTCAAAGATCATTGTTAAAATGAAGTGCTAGATCCAAAACTGTTTTGCACAAAGGAACATTTCAATGCACAGCAGCTTTGAATTTATAGTTTAAATGTACAACAGCTCTGCTTCCAACACATCACTTCAGGAAGCAGATGTCTGATCACAGAATCACTAAATAGTAAGGTTTGAAAAGGACCTCTGGGGATCATCTGGTCCAATCCCCTTGCTAAAGCAGGTTCACCTAGATCAGGTTGCACAGAATTGAGTCCAGTCAGGTTTTGAAAGTCTCAATGGAAGTAGACCCCACCACCTCTCTGGGCAGCCTGTTCCAGGGCTCCATCACCCTCATAGGAAAAAAAGTTTTTCCTCACGTTGACATTGGAACTTCCTGTGTTCTGGTTTGTGCCCATTGCTGCTCATCCTATCACTGGGCACCACTGAAAAGAGACTGGAACCATTCTCTTGACACCCATTCTTTAGATGTTTATACACATTGTTAAGATCCCTTCTCAGTCTTCTCTCTTCTGGGCCAAACAGCCCCAGGTGCGCCAGCCCTTCCTCTTAAGAGGCATGCTCCAGTTCCTCATCATCTTTGTAGCCTCTGTTGGACTCTTTCCAGTATGTCCCTGTCTCTCTCGAACTAGAGAGACCAGAACTGGACCCAGTACTTCAGATGTAGACTCACTAGGGCAGAGTAGAGGGGGAGGAGAACCTCTATTGACCTGCTGCACCCCAGGATACCATTGGCCTTCTTGGCCACAAGGGCACATTGCTGGCTCATGGTTAACTTGTTATCCGCCAGGACTCCAACATCCCTCTCCATGGAGCTGCTCTCCAGCAGGTCGACCCCTAACCTGTAGTGGTGTGTGGTGTTATTCCTCCCCAGGTGTAGGACTCCACACTTGCCTTTGTTGAACTTTATTGGGTTCCCTTCTGTCCAACTCCCCAGTCTGTCCTAGTCTCACAGGATGGCAGCACAGCCTTCCAGTGTATCAGCCTCTCCTCCCAGTTTTGTATCATCAGCAAACTTGCTGAGGGTGCACTCTATCCCTTCATCCAGGCCGTTGATGAAGATGTTGAACAAGACTGGACACAGTACTGAGCCCTGGGGAACACTGCTAGCTGCAGGTCTCCAACCGGATTGCACGGCTGATCACAACCCTCTGAGCTCTGTCATTCAGCCAGTTCTCAATCCCCCTCACCATCCAATCATCTAACCCACAATTCCTAAACTTCCCTATGAGAATGTTATGGGAGACAGTGTCAGAAACCTTACTGAAGTCAAGGTAAACAAAATCCACTGCTATCCCCTCACCTACCTACCCACTCACACCATTATAGAAGGCTATCAGATTGGTCAAGCATGATTCTCCCCATGGTGAATCCATGCTGACTACTCCTGGTAACCTTTTCCTGCTCCATCACCTTTCCAGGATGAAGGTGACACTGACTGGTCTATAATTTCCAGGGTCTTCCTTCTTGCCCTTTTTGAATAGTGGAGTGACACTGGCCTTCCTCCAGTTCTCGGGGACCCCTCCTGTTCCCCATGACCTTTCAAAAATGATGTAGAGTGGCTTAGCAATAACATCAGCCAGCTCCCTCAGCACTCATGGGTGCTTCCTGTCAGGACCCAAGGATTTCTGAGTGTCCAGCTTGTCTAAATAATCTCTAACCTAAACCTCCTCGAGCAAGGGAGAGTCGTCCTTCCTCCAGACTTTCTAACCTCCAGGGACTGGGATTACTAAGAGCCGGCTTTAGCAGTGAAGACTAAAGCAAAGAAGGCATTCAGTAACTCCACCTTCTCTGTATCCTCCATCACCAGGGCACCCACCTTGTTCAGGTGTACATCCTACCAATGTACTTGTACATACATACAATGTACAAGCCCTTCTTGTTGCCATCATTTACCAGATTTAATTCCAAGAGGGCCTTAGCCTTCCTCACTGCATCCCTACATACTCTGCCAGTGTTCCTATATTCCTCCCAAGTGTCCAGTTCCATTTTCCACATTCTGTAAACTTCCTTCTTCCATTTGAGTTTTTCCAGCAGCTCCTTGCTCATCCATGCTGGTCTCCTGCCTCCTCTACTTGATTTTTTTACTCATAGGGATGCACTGATCTTGAGCTTGGAGGAAGTGTTGTTTGAATTTCAACCAGCTCTCTTGGGACCCCCTACCTTCTAGAGTCCTAACCCATAGGATTCTTCCAAGTAGGTCTTTGAAGAGGTTAGAGCTCCTGAAGTCCAGAAAGTCTGATCCTTCAGTCATCCTCAGTAATTAAAAAACTATAATTTTGTTTGGGTTCAAATCCAAACAGCTACTCTCTTACAGCTGAGTGCAAACGAAAAGAGCAGCTCTCCTCTCCTTTATCCTTACCCTACCTTCATTATGCAGGGGAAGTTTCCACAGCATGGGGGAATACTTCAGATATTGCTGCAGAGGTTTGTCATTATGGGCAATGACTGGAGGTGGGATTAAAAAAAAAAAAAAAAAAAAAGGGAGTGCAAATACACCCTGAAGCTCCTTTCCTGCTTGCTCACTCCCCAGAGAAGTAAAAGCCTGTTCATTTCACAGCAGCTAGGTGTAATAAACTCTTGCACCATCACCCACGTGGCTGCCCTGCTCAATTATGGCTTGTGCAGGGAATTGCAAGGATGTAGGGAATTTTCATTTTTTCCAGTGCCTGCCAGGAGTCTGTACACTGGGCAAAGGGGATGTCAGGTTCATACTTCTCTGACAGAATCAGACAACACAATCAATGGTTGGGGTTTTTTTTAGCTTGTTTGAAAGATATTTACTAAAATGGCTAACCTAAATTTCAGCAACCTCATAAAAGCATGCTAATTCTGGAAGAATGATGACAGAAGAAGCAAAGGTAATATATGGAAGAAGATGTAATCAGGTGAAAGGGCTTCACTTTCATCTTTGCCAGTGAAGATAATACCAGTAATAACAACATGTTCAAGCATATTGGCAACTCCCCCACAATCACTAGTCCCACTACATTTAATTACAAGAACTAAAAAGCAATGGAATGAACTACTGAGACAAGCTGTGACGCTGCAAATAGTACTTAACTACAGACTTCAGATATATTCATTCCCACCACAGGACAGTGCTACAACCCACTGTACTCAGTAAACAAAACAAAAAAAAAACCACCCATAAAAACAGGCGCACAAAAACAACCCACCACAAAAAGAGCCAAAAGCTTTTCTCCCAGCAGTTCTGTTGCTAGCTCCATAAAACATCAGTACCAGCACTGGTGACCACAAGGCTCTGATCCTCAGTCCTCATCACCAGTGTACGACACTACTCCCAGTAGCTGTCCTCTCCTTTTTACAAAGGTTACTTGCACTGCACTGAGGCTGCAAAAATGGAAGTACTCTCTTCATCATCAGCAGCCTTAGACACCATCATAACCAGAAACCATAGCAGCTGAAGAGCAAATGTGATCTCTCCTCTGCTGAAAATGCAGCAGCAAGCAGCCAGCCAGACTCTGTGCCTTCCTAAATCACTCACCACCAATAGTGGGAGACCTGAAGCCCAGTTCCTCAGAAGTGCAACTCTTTACACCTTTGTCCAGCGAGACTGAGGCAAGATAAGCACAGGAAAGCTCCTTGTGTAGCTTAACCCACCCTCTTCCTCCCAGTCCATGAAGAGACCTGCCTGCAGTGACAGATTTGCACGTGCGTTCAGAGTTTCATTTTTACAACAATGTTCCAGTAGCAAGTTCAGCTGCTCACTAGCTTTCTTCCTTTTGGGAAGAAAAGGGCCAAATAATCTATGGCATAGTCACATCACTGAAGAGAGACGGCAGTTCCTGCTGCTGCCACTGGTGGGAAAACACTGAGAAACTTAACCAGTAACATAACCAAATTGACAGTGAGTAAAAGCTGGAAAGTAAAGTGAGAATTTGTCAGCATTTGCAGAAAGCTGTTAAACACACACTGATGCAGCACATTAGTCTAAATGCTATGGCTCTGACTTGTTTTTCTTGTTGGGGTTCCCTCCCCCCTCAGTTCCCCCTTGTGTGAGCATAAAGCTGCGCTGCTTCCTGAAGAACTTCCGAAGTACAGCTCTTGTGTTGGTCCTGGCTCCCTCAGCCTGCATCGTGATCGGTATCAAGGCTGAGGCGCAGCCCCAGCCCATCTGAAGCTGTGTGCCTGCGTTTGTTCGGCGGCAGGCTTTACCTCACAGGCCCCTCTCCATTACGGATGGGGCTGCTATTTAGCTGTTCTGACTTACAAAAAAAGACAAACATTTTTCCTCTCAAACTCATTTGCAGAATGACTTGAAGGGAAATAAAATGAAATTAAAGACAATAATTTTCCTGTCTGCTATAGCACACAGTGACAGTTTTCCCAGAGGACTCGTACGGACAAACATAATGCATATTTAAATCTGCTCAAGCACATCAGTTTTACAGTGTAATACTAAGGCCCTGAGAATGAGTAGGAAGATGGTACCATGCATCAAATGAAACAGCTGTGTAGAATATTCTTATAATGAGTTGAATTTGTCTTCTTAAGACGTACAAATTGATTTGATGCACAACTAAATTGGGACTACTGCTTGAAAAAAACCAATGAAACAAAACCCCCACAAATAATAAAGAAACCCAAACACATCAAGGTCAGAGCTGTTTGATAACATGTACATAAATTCCTACTCCTGACACACAATATCCTCCCTGGCTTTACACTGCTAGTTAAGGAACAGACCTCAGAGAAGCCAGAACTGTATCAGTGAAATAAATCAAACTGTCTATATGTACATACCCTGATAGGCTCAGACAGCTGCAAACTGAGCTCAGTTCTGTTTACTGCAGGTAAAAATTACTCAATTAATTTACTGTTGGCAATGTTACATAGAAAGAGCAACATAAACATAAATTTTAAGTCTGTTTTGCAGGGCTGACCAAAAAGCAGAAGTAACAAGAATGAATTAAGAAACATAACCACTTTGCTTCTGAAATCATAATCCTTGATGTCTCACTACAGCTGCAGGACCTTATTGGGACACCACCTAAATTGCCGCAAGGAGAACTGCAGAACATTTGGGCCAGGTCACAGACAGTAGACATGGTGCTTGAAAGCAACACAAAAAAACCCCCTGTTTGTTGTCTGACAGAAGGAATGGAAGAAGAAAAGAGAACAGATCAAAAGTGAAAAAAGCACTTATGGTAAGCACATTTCCCAATCCCTGTCTCTAGCAGAGCGCAGAAGGGTTGAGAAAATAAAGTTATCCTTACAGCAGTCTGCACAGTGGCAGCTGTCATTTGCTGGCTTCCTGTAGAGCCTTATAGGGTGCTACTGGCAAGATTTGTCATGCACAAAAAGCGGCATCCGGGACAGACAGGTCCAGAGCACAGGAAAAAAAGCAAAATAGAAGTCTCACAAACGAACCTCAAAGGCAGAAGATGTCAAGTAAAAGAAAAGCACAAAGTAATTAACAACAATACACCAGCAGAGCTAGTGTGTGATGCTCCAAAGGACCTGTGTAAGAAGGCAGATTTCAGATAGTCATGTCCCACTCTTAGTAGAAAAAAATCCATGTTGAGACTCATTCTCAGTACACTGATACCAAGCCTCCAGTAGGGTTTTGGTAGCTAGCTCATCCTCAGCCTCCCAACGCCACCACTTTTTAACACCTGAAGAAACACGTTACTGGAGGAGGTGAGACTTGATGCTTCATTAGTCTGGAAAAGTGGGCAAACAGGTATAGACATTGTGCAGTTTTTAAGTGGAGATCAGAGGGCTGCTCATTGCATCAGATATTCCATTTTCTTGGACCAAATAGATTTTGGAGTTCAAAAGCAGAATAAAATGTCTGCACAGGTATTTTTCTTTCCCTCTTTCTACGCACCAATCTCGGACATATATTTTGTTGGGTTTTTTGGTTGGTTGGTTTGTGTGTGTGGTTGTTTTGTTGTTGGTTTGGTGGTGGGTTGGTTTGTTTTGTTTTTTTTTTTTTTTTAAAGGCTCCCGTTGGGCAATAGATTTCCTGTGATTAGCTCACTTAGTACTTAGCTCACTTCCTCCCAGGGATTAGCTGAAAGCAGCTTTCTGACAAGTTTTTATTCAGATGGTGCTACCTAGCCACAGCTCGCTTCCTGCCCCATCTCTAACAGCACGTTAGTCGAGCAGTTCATCGATGTTGCAGAAAAATTTCACAGAACTAGCAAATCTCCCACTGTCTTCTCCATGAAAAGAAAAAAAGAAAAAAAAAATCTTTTTGGATGTTTTGCTTTCCAAGTGGAAGCGTTTGGATCCATGAGATTTAATCATATCCAAAAAGAACCCTCCTGGAACAGTATGAGACTACCTTCAGAGACTGAAAATACTTATCTCTTCATTTCAATTCAGAAAAGTGCTGCACAAAAACCAGCAGAGTCAGACTTGGCAAACATGGTTGCAGATCTTCTGCCTGCCAAAAGATGACTTGTGCAACAGCAAGACCAGAAGTAACCTTGATAATGGCCGGTAAGAGCCAGGGGGATAACCTGTTCTACCTACAGTTATGAAAAACATGCACATATGCTCTAATGCAACACAGTTCTCAAAGCATTCCCACCTCTAAAGAGGCAGGCACCAATCTCTAGGACACTTACTGAAACGTCCCTTTTCAGCTTTAGGGGGTCTCAGATAAAAGTGTTTGGTCAATGCCAACCACATACCTGCAAAAACTATCAGTTATTTTTATTTAATTTTCCTTTATGGGAAGCAGAGAGTAAACTAGACTAATCTATGATACTCCAAACAAGCACAGCTCTCCCTAATTTACAAGAAGAAATAAACAAGATAACCCCCCTTCAAATGATGCAGTTGAGAAAACAGCTAAAAATATCTGAGCCAGTCAAATGTATTTTTTAATTAAGATTTACAAAGAGACATATATTAAACAAACTGCTCAGCAAGACTGACCCACTAATGGAGCCAATAAATTGCCAAGGCCTGGTTTTTTGTTTTTATTTCTGTTGGGTTTTTGTTGTTTGGTTTTCCCCTCAAAATTAACAGCCACAAACACTAATCTGCCCCCTTCAACCATCAAGGCTACACTATAAACAGGTCCTTTCTTGCTATTTTCTCTTTACTGCTACATGACAGAGGCAATGCAGAACACTCCCAATCTAACAACACTATAGAAGAACCTAATTCTTCTCCAAAATCGGACTGTATGACACAAATAACATACCCAGCTAAATCCTTTCCAATTTGTCTTTTTATGAACCCTCAAATTTCCTTAGGATTTTTGATGAGTCACACAAATAGAAGGAAAAACAGCACAGAGAAAAATAACTGCTGTTTAGTCGCCAAGTGAAGAAGAGAGTTGTCAGGGAGGGAAACAAGGATGGTCGAACAAAAGAAAAAATCAGAAAGGAAACTATCTTTTGTTTAGAAGGAATAGCCTCTCCAAATCTGTAATGAAATGTGCTTACTGTGAATCAAGTTACAGAAGACAAATATCCTATTCATGGGGTATTTGAAAGGGCTACTAAAGCTTCCTAAAGAAAAATATTCTTCAAACTCACTGCCAAAGTACGTTGCAACCTAAAGCAATTTAACTATTTACTCCTTAAGGCGTTTAGCAGATGTGCAAAGTCTTCCGCTGAAAACGAGCAACCAGTATGTAAAAATGTTGACCAGTGGTAGATATCACCTTCTCATTCCCTAGACAGCCAACACAGCCATATCTCATCTAGTACTTTAGCTTAAGGCTAAATCATCCTATCCCCTCAGTGCAGACACAATAATGTACAACTTTCATATAATCATTGATAAAGATAAGTGAAGCAGATTACGCTTCTAAGATTCTGGCAGCCTTCCAAACTAGCAGATCAGATTCACAAAGTCTGTACATATAGCGCACACACACACACACACACACACACAAAAACCCACCCACAAACAAAAAACCGCAATAGCAGAAACCTTGGTAAGGCAAAATTTTCAATTTTTGACTTTTTGAATCAGGCGGAGGGAGTATGTGTGTAATTTCTTAATTACCAGCTACATTTTGTGATTGAAAAGGATATCAACAGGGAAAAATCAGAAGAGGTAGAGAACTAGAGACAAGATGTGCAAGAGTCCTGGTGAAAGCCTATTAGTGCATAGAAAATTTAAGCAAATTAATGGTATTTGACTTCACTGTATATTGACACGTGCCAGTCTTGTGACAGATCTCCACTTTCTCCCTTTGAATCATAGCAATCAATTCCCACCTGAATTGTCATTTCTGCTTCATAAAATAAATCTGGCACTATTGAACTGTGATGTATTTCACCACTAGTGAACTAGAAATCTCTGACCTGCTTTATCACCTCCAAAACAGCTTGAACACCCCAGACAACGGTACCAGATGGACCTCAGGAGTGAATTCCCAACTGCCTTTATTTCCCATTTCCCCGAAGTTTGTCAGGAAAACTTACTTGGCAAGGCTACAGTGTCATTTTTGCCAGCTGATGACAGCAGTACACAGAAATGAGCCAAACACCTGAGCTGATAGCAACAGATGCCCACTCCCACCTTGCTCCAAAAAGCAGCTCTTGCAGTTCCGCAGAGTGTAATGGAGGAGGAATTAAATGAATAAGAATCCATTTTCCACCTCCTGCCACAGGGCTGGGTAGTTACTGCCTACCAGCTGAATTCAGGCCCTGCTTCATTTTACACAGCCCACAGCCACAGCTTTCCTTCAATGAACCATTGTGCAACACTGCGTAACAATACGTACTCAGAGGTGTTTGAAGAAGCCTATTGAACCCTCAACAAGGAAATTACTTACCCTTCTCTACCTACTTAAAAACCCAACTCAACTGAAGACAGACAAGACAGCCTGCAGCATGCATATCACATGCAAATCCATGATTCAAGGTGTTTGTGCTTACTCAGATTTCCCTAACTAGAAGACACTTTTCAAGCTTTATTTTCATGAGTTGAGGTTTGCTAAAGATCAAAGCAGAATGGGGAAAAGGGTAAGTAGGGAAAGTTTACAAAAAGAAAAAAAGTCTGCATATCATAATTGAGATTCTCTCTTAATTAAACCTGGTATTTACAGGCAGGGAGGGATCACACATTCCAGAGCAAAAGTTATTTGAATAAAGGCTACCCTGCCAGAGGTACCTATACAGCTTGGTGCACTTATGCATTCCCGGCAGCACTCACAGCTGTTTAATGGTGACAGTCACCACTTAACAGAGCAATGATACAGCTCGAATAATGTCAGGCTACTGTTGTTGTGCAGAGAGATCACCAGTAACTAATAGGAAGGGGTTTTTTAACCTCTGGAAATATTACTGGACAAGACCACATCTTACCCATCCAGAGCAGAGGTCCAGTGCTAAATGGCAAGAGAAGAAACATGCAGATGTCAAAAAAAAAAACCAAAAAACCAGGCAATCTGAGATTAAAAAGGATCCATCACTCCCTCATCACGCTGGTAGAGCTGTCTAATGTTGGCTACAGAAAAAAAGGAATAATAAGGGAAAAGACAAAGGGGAAAGAAGAAAGAAACAACCCCCTCCAGTAGAGCTTTCTTTTTCACATGCATTCAGAGAGAGCTCACTCTTTCTAGTGGCTGGCCAAGGCTTGCTTCAACTGCAGTTACTGCTAGCAGATTGTGGTAACTTCAGCTCAGCTCAAGAGCCCTGGGGGTAAAACCCTCAAATCTTCTTACAGCGCGGCCAAACAGTGCCAGCCTGGCACAAAATGCCACAATGGAAAATTCTGCCTCTTCCCAAGTCACTTTTCCCAGACATGGTGTGCACCAGTGGACACCAGTACAACACACTGCCACCTAGATGATCACAACCACTTTCACCAGTTTGCCAAAACCCCTACATGAATAGACGCAAGCTCAAGACACGTATTTTTTCATACCCACACTAAAATAAATTCATCCAGAAAGAGCAAATACTACTAGAAATCAAATGCAGGATCTGTAAATACAAAAAGCATTTGAGCACAGCAACAGGTCTTTCAAACAAACAACCAAAAACCAACCACAAACAAAAAAAGAAAAACAAACAAACAAAAACCAAAACCCAACAAAAAACAACCAAGCAACCAACCAAACAAAAAGCCAAGCTACAGATGGCTTGGGCAGACACAACTCATTTCCTAACTATATTCTAGTAGCACCATACAGAAAACTAGACATTTCTCCAGGAAGATGTATATTCCATTTGTTCCATGATAGACAACACAATGACTTCTTCAAAGACTCACATTCCTACATAAGTAGAGTTCCCTGCAGCATCCCACTTGTGCACCAGTCAAGTTCACTGCCTCTAGCTGGGAATGCTATTCTTGGGTAGTATGCACAAATAGTAAAAGCTTAAGTCTTCCTAGAAACACACAAAGCCTCTAGACTTCAATGTCACCAGAATAATCTACAAACATAAATCCGTTGTGTCCAAGGCTGCAGGTAACACTGCTGCCACTAACGTTACGCTGAGATCTGTCTCTCTTACTCCTAACCCGGGTCCTGCTGACATCAGCAAAACTGAGGATCCCCCCCACACACACCAGAGCCAGACTGCTTCTGGCAACAGGAAAAGTACAAAGCAGCATTTACTGCTGCAGCTACTTGGAGAAATACTGTAAACAGTGTACAACAGCAAACTAGTTTCCCTGCAAACAGCCATAGCCAGTTATAGATCTTGATGGTGAATCAGGACGTCTTACGAGCTTGGAAGTAAGGCTGTCAATTTATTCAACCGACAACAACAACAAAATCAATGAAAAAGCAACATGCTCAGGAAGGGCTGTCTTAATATTTCTCTACTACAAGCAGCTCAGGACTGTAAGATGGCATCACATCTTAGTAAAAATACTCCTCAAAGCTTGGCAACAAAACCTTACTAACACTACTTCTGCCCGCAGCTAGTTTGTACGAGTGTTTCAAAATCATCACATTCAGAGAAAGCTTAATTACACTGTTGAAGTTTAAAGTTTTACAAATTTTCTACAAAGAGACAAGTGATTAGCCTATTATTTTCCTGTCATATTTAACTCTGAGAGGTAAAGGTATCTAGATGGGGCATAGAACCAAATTCTGCAGTCATAGCACATCATCATAGGCAATCCCTTCCCCATCGTTTCAAACAGTAATAAACAATACAAAAAGCACAAACTACAGCTGTCACAACTCTAATCAACATGAATTTCTAAGACCTCTACACACATAAACTTTGGACATGAAGAGCCGCGTTTAGCAACAGAAAAATAGCAAAATAATACCTAGAACAATACAGGGAAAAGTAAGCAAGGCAAACTGGCTTTGTAAATCATTCACCTGTGTTCACGCTAGCACTCTTTTTGTGACACTGTCCTGGTTTGCCTTGCATGCTGCTAGAGGTTTTCTACTTTAAAATTACTTGCACACATATAAGCAACATTTTAATCTACAATTTAATGCAGAAATTCTGGGAAATTTGGGCAAATGTTCTTGTGTGTCTTTCAGGGAGACAAAACACTCACTTGGAAGCTGGAAATAACATTATTCAAAAAACTGACAGAAGGAGTTTTTAAACATGTCTTTTTTTTTTTTTAAGTCATTCCTAGTAAAATGACTCTCACTCATAAACAGGTTTTTATCTAACATCATGAAGAAATGAATCCAAACAAACTAGAACTGGTGCACAAGCTACAAACAAAAATTTATTTTAAAATCTGCCAAAAAAGCTTAAAACTGTATCACAATTCAAAACCAACACATCTCTGTTGTTCATATGCTGATGCAGAAACTAATATTTGCCAAGCCTACAAGACAACTACGGGAGCCAATATGCAGAATACAAACAAACAAACCAGATAAAAACTGCCAACCTCCTCTACTACATATGCTTCTTACAGTTCACAAATCAAATGTATGATTAAAGTATCCTAAACATATGTGTACATAAATAAATATACGATGGTTTAAACACCAATTCTGAGTGGGCAAACAAAAATCAAATTTGGAAAGTGATGTAATACATCCTACCAATTTATGTTAGCATGTTTCTCCAAAGTTACTATTCTATCTCTGCTTTCTTGATGGAGAACTAGACACAAATTATCTCTAGCCATTTATGACTGTTTATATAGGATGCTGCAGCATGAGGACCACAAAAATTAATTTTACAACTCAAGAATTAAATACTTTTTCAAAAATGAAAATACAAAATGAAGAACAGTTCCCAACTGAATAAATAAAAGTGAAAATTACAATACAAGATAATCATCACCCTGTCATGCAGAAGAGGTTCCAAAGGAAGCTGTGAAGTTAAAATAATATTTCAACAGTTGACAAAACATAATATTGAACTTAGAAAGAGCTGCAAAACCCTTTAAAAACCTACTTATATCATTGTACAGATTAGGACAGGAGTTCAACACAAAAGCATACATGAGAGAAATGTGTGAAAGGTCTCTATAACTGCTGACAGGTTGTCTTTGGGTACCTACCAGGTTACTTAACATTTTGTACAAGGTGTTAAGCAACTGTAAATGAGATCTTATTGAACTTCTTATTCAGAGTGTTTCCTTAGGCTGTTTTATACTATTAGTATTTCAGCTATCACAGCCAAGCTCCAAGGCCTGGGCTGTCTATGCAAGTATGCTGCAGTACTGTAGTGCTGGAAGTCTAAACTCACACAGTCCTTCCAGCTCCCCGTACCTATGTACCTGCTCAGTAAAGAATGAGTTAAAAATCTTATCGTCAGAATGCTAAGATTTCAGTGAAGTGTTAGAGCAAGAATAAAGCTTCAGAAAATACATTTTTTTGAGTCTCGTGCATTTACCTAAGTAAAGGATACAGTTCTCAAACCTAGTTCCACCTTACTATCCTGGTTCCAGTAATAGTTGTGCAATTATAAAGCAACTGAAGATGTTGGTGAGGATGAGACTGAACTCACATAAAAGACCTCAAAGACTAATGTCTACCATCTACAAAACACAAACACTCATCCATGAAACGGAGGCTTCTATCCACAAGGTCCTCACATACACGCATGCCACAATAAAAAAATTAAAGCTACTTACTCTAATAGAAATAAGAGATACCCCACTTATCTGAGGGGCTCTAATTCCATTTGCAAGGGATGCATAATAATAATCTATGAAAAAACACAAGACAGACATCGCTCACGCTGTGCTATCAACACAAGAAATTAAGAGTTGCATTACAGCATTAACTTAATCTTCAGCACTAGCTGAGCCCTAAGTCACAGGAAAATGAAGGATGCAAAAAAGCCATTTAAGAGCGTGCTTACACTGAAGTCAATGTCCATCGAGACTGAAGTCAGTGCCTTGGGTGAGACACATTGATGGACTGACCCAACACGACCATTTTACGCCTTTCAAATCTTTTTAATTTACAATACTATTAGCTGCTACCAGTCAGTATGAGCATACAAACAAGGACAGAAATCACTTTTGTTGCTGCAGGTTGAGCATGGGAAGACTCACAAATTCTGTGATTATGAAAATTCAAACAGACTTTATTTAAAAAACAAAAAAATTCTCCTCATGATTTATTGTAACTGCAGAAAACGTTAACCTTAACATAATACCTTTAGAAGTGGTCAACTTTCCAAGCGCTTGTCATCTAAGGGAAAATTTTCTCAGGTCCTTTCAATTCTGTTAGGAAAACAGGAAGCGAATTTCAGTAAGCCATTTCAATTGAGTAAAATAGAGATAAAGATCTCTATTAAACTTGGCAACAAAGAGAGAGCCCACAAAATAATCAGTTTGAGTAGTCACTTGCTACCCATCTATCACTTCACTGCTCACACTGGAAAATGTATTCACCAGGTATGTACCAGCACATAGGAAGTACATGTGAAGCAAAAAAGAAGTCACTGATGATACCCATACCTCATTTAGGAAACTAAAAACATAAACAAGAGAAAGGGACGATTAAGATCCCAAAAACTGAGGATTACTGAGAAGTTATTTGACAAAAAATTAAAAAATAATCAAGAGTCAGGAAGAGAAAGCTGATACAGCAGTGTAGGAAACATGATCACTTCTAAGCGGAGCGACATGAAACAAGAGTTACATCTATTTTCAATCTTGACCAAGAACATTTAAACAAGGGATTTCTTCAGTTAAGATGCAGTTTCAAATTTAGAAAGCTGGCTTCTCAACTTTGGCCTGTGGGCCTAGGAAGGGTTAAGGAAGTGAAGTACAACCATCACAAGTCACTTAGCCAAATAGGACCTGGTAGAGAAGTTACTGCTAAAGATCAACTTCCAAAGATTTTCAGTATCAGGTCAAGGAGGATCCCCAACAAGTCATGCTTGAAGCATTACAAGGTAAGAGTCAGTGACAACCATGTGTCCAACAAGTATCTCTGAGCAGCAATGAGGGAATGG
Organism: Megaceryle torquata; assembly: GCA_024611175.1. Taxonomy (NCBI): domain Eukaryota; kingdom Metazoa; phylum Chordata; class Aves; order Coraciiformes; family Cerylidae; genus Megaceryle; species Megaceryle torquata. The sequence goes on along the minus strand of JANIJG010001295.1, from coordinate 32,585 downwards.
AAAATAATTATTCAAATCAGTACAAGCTTTGTTTCACTGGACTAACAAAATCATCACTATCATGAATTAAAGCAAATTAAAAACCACTTCATCTTGGTATTTTCACTTATAACTTCAAACTGTTAGGATATTCCCTAACCCCTCTATTTTTTATTTTTTAAGACTCTAAACATTTATTATGTTAGATGCTCCAAGCTCTAATAATATTGCTGTGGATGTGCTATCATTTAGGTTTACCAGGCGTCTTCACTTCTTCCGCAATCCAGTTTTACTAAGCATAAGTACATTTTCTCGTGCTGCAAAAAGACTGTAAGACTTTTTTCAGCAAGACAAGACAAGGAGAATGAGAATGTGTGTCTCGGAAGTAAAACATTAATAATCATTCCACTGTAAAATAAGACAATAAAAGACATCAGAAAACCAAACACACACAGCCCTGCTTGTGAAGAAAGCGTCCAAATCAGCTGTACTGAACTATTCTGAATTTTATTTTCTATTTCCAAAAGCTACCTGGAAAAAATAATCTTACATCTAAAAATCTCAACATCAATCTTCTCTTAAAAAAAAAAAAAAAGGCAATAAAACAAAACCACCAAAAAACAGAACAGTACTATACCACATATATAAAACCACTGCAAATAAGAGCTGGAAAGTAACATTGTAACATTCACAAAAGCAAGGAGTCACCAGCACTGCTTTGGTTACTGCAAAATAGTACTCATCCCACCACTCTGCCATATACTTTGCAACATGCCAGAAAAAAATCAGGAGGTACTTGCTCGAATCTCCTGACTGCAACAGTCAAGGCTCTCTTTACCACAAAGAATCACTTCCCCATCTTGGACATTAGTATCAAAGATCTTCAGCATGTTAGTACCAGGTTGAAATTAATCCCTATTGTTAATATATTTGAAAATCCTGAACTTCATTCGCTTGCACCCTTGAGTGAAAAAAGCAAGGAGAGAAGCAGAACAGATTTACTAAGTATTTCACACTTGGTTATAATGTTCCAACTGTGAAAATCAAACATTTCACGTACTTCATTTTTGCAATAGTTGACAACTATCATTTCTCACATTGAAAAGAAAGGCCTCTTTCAAAATAATGCATCATCCAATGTTAGAAACCTATTTTCTGTGCCATAGGAAGTGATGTTAGTATTTTGCAGTGAGATCTACAAATAAACAGCTTTTTGTTCATTTTGTGTTTGATCTGAAATAACATTCCCAAAAGCTCAGAAACACACAAGAAAAAAGCAGAAAGGGCAGAAAACCAGACACAACTCTCCAGCTGTTACTCGGCCATTTGTGGCAGATCACTGAGCATCATCTTCAAGCCAGGTTTATCCTCAGCAATTCCTTTTCATCAGTTTAGTTCCCTGACTCGGATCACTGCAGACTCAGGGATGCCACAGCACTAGTTCATTGAAATGGGTTGAAATAACTGGTTTAGGGCCAGGAGAGAGGAAGACCCTCACCTTTCCCCCTCCCAGCCAAACAGCTGGTTCTCATATTTATCTAGGTGTAAAATCAAGCAGCATCCTTACAGTCACATATTTCTGGTCTAAATTAGTTGCAGCAGGTGGACTTAATGTCCTGAGAAAAATCTCAAGCACTCAAGTTTTTTAACACTAGTATAAAACATCAAGTATTTCAGGAATTTCAATCAACCTGTTGACCCAAAGCAAGCAAACCTGGTAACAGCTATCTGAGACCATGCAGGAAGTCAGCCAGGTTCAGAAGAGTCAATCAAGATCCAAATGTTTTGAAGCTGCCTGAGTTGACCACTAAACCCCATTGCTATGTTCTGTATTCCCAAACTACACAAGCTGCAGAACTAAAAATAACATCTTTTTACGCCACCAAGTAGCATCTCTCTTCATGCTTGCAGCACACCAATGCAGTGGTGGGAAAACTGTCTTAGCATGCACATTTAGAGCAACATTTTCACATGAATCATCCAAAAAGAGCTTACAGACACTTTGATGGGATTCTGTGGATGACTGTTCTTGCCCTTTGGGCCCTTCTTCTCCAGCACCTCTGGGCAGTGTTTGCTGTTGGCATTTTAGGCAGCCTCTAGGCTGTTGGACTGATACGACCTGCTGGTAGCAAGGGAGGGAGATCTTTTCCCTGACCTCCTAAATTCCAAAGAGGCCCTTTTCAGCAGCACATGGAATTGGGCCAGAAATTGGTTTTCCTCAATTCTGATACAATGAATCCTGGCAAAAGGATAAAACTGTTCAATTCCTTGTATTAAGAATTTCTGATTGATCAAACAGTTTAAAACAAAAACAAACAAAAAAAAAAAAGGACTCTCACGTTTCTTCTGTCCTTTTTTTTTTAATTTTAAAAGTTGCTTACTTTAAAACATTAACATATCTTATTATACAATTATTTACTATATTTTACATCCTAAAGCTGAAGTGTACTTTCAATATAGTCCCTTCCAAAGCTTTCTCCATAAGAAACTGCCCAGACAGCTTCTGTCTGAAGCCCAAATCCCCACAAGACCCCTTAAAAACAGCCTTTTGCAATAGACAGGCTTAGGTGAAATAAATTTTTATTCTCATTCCTCCAGGTTTTCACTTTATTGGAGACCTCTGCAAAGAGGAAAGGGCTTAAATATTCAAAGATTATTTTAAAAAGAATCTTCTGGAAACAGTCTTTTCTCTCTTCTAAGAGGTACCTCTGTTAGTTAAAGCAGTTCTAGAATGATTGTAAATGAAGGACAAATACAACTTAGGAGTAAAAAGTATTACACTTGTTATTAAAATAAAGCCCATGCTACTGGATAAAACTAACTTTACTCGTTAAAGAAAATACAGGAAAGCCTTCATATGCTGACAGTTACAAACTCCTGTGGGTACAGATTGAGTCAAACATCCAGCACCTAAACAGGAAGCAAAAAACTTAAGAAAAAAAAAAAGTTGAATTGGAAAGATTTTCAGTGCAATTCCATTCCTCAATATACCTGCCAGCTGCCCTCATTCTAGTTCACGTTATGCTGAACCCCTTTCTTAACAAAGTACACCACTTCTAAATCATACTAACCATTGCCCTAACATGTTGGTTTCTTCCTACAGCTGCTTTTCTTTGAAATGAAACTAAAAAAATGTAGAAATAATTAAACCTGTCGTATCAAAATAACCCCTTTAAAGATAGGAAACAATTTTTGCTGACCAAATATTCAAATATAATACAGTTGATGGCAAAAAGTAACCACATATCCTTCCAGGACAACCTGCAGCATTTCAGTAACAAACTCATGCTGTTTTAAGTATACAGCTTTTAGCAAACTTATCACTGACAGCACTACTCCAACACCAACGCTGGGCTTAGATCTTTAAGGAAACAACAACCTAACTATTATACTAAACACCCAACACTTTCTAAGAGTCTTAAAAATATTTATTTCCTAGTGTTCATTAAAACAAATCTAGGCACGAGTATATCATTAGCATCTGAAGCAAAGATGTTTAAAAGCATTTTGAAATTTATGAGCAGGGGTTCGATACATTAATTTGAGAATGTCAAAATCCACTTGTCTTGCCAAAAGAAAAAAGCCTCACCAATTTCTGAAGCTTTTCAATATATTGTAACCTCAGTCTTTCAAGAATTCCTTTTGTAAATTCACAGATAGTGTGTCCACTCAAAAATCATCTGCGGTAAGAGGACTGCATTGTTTCTGAGAGTCAAACTCGTAGCTCAGCCTGGCACTTACTGGAGTCATTTGTTATCTTTAGCAGCACTGCACCTCACAGGGCAGGTGGTAACCTGTGTTTGCAATGTTAAACTTAACTGAAAAGGTACATTCAGTTACTGTTGCTACCACTGCAGGTACAGAAACCTCTCCAAGACAACACTGTGCGATTAAAGCTCTCAAAATTTGGGGGCAGACAGTCAAATTTTATGTAGATTTAGGAAGGAGGTGTCTCCTTGGAATACTAAAACTTGAGCTTGCTGCAGCCTTTCTAAACCTCTTTTCCTAGTCCAAGAGAATGCCTCTGCTTTGACAAGAGCAGAGCAGAACTGATCACAACAACTACTTTCCTAGAAAAAGGGAAAGCTCCACAATCACCTTCTTTTGGAAGCTCAGTTACCATTTCCCAGCTACCAGCAGAAACACAATTAATTCGGATGCATGCTAATACATGGTACCCGGCTGCCAAAGACCTCTCCTTCCTCCTGTTCTCCCCATCACCATGCCTCCACTACCTTCTCCTCCTTGGGATGCTTTGGAGAGTCAACTCACTTTCAAAGCTTTCTGCTTGCGTTCCAGCTTCTGACCCCAGGACTTGCCTCTCTGCTGGCATTAGCACTGGGCCCAGCCATCTAGAACAGTGTCTCTGTAACTAGGGGTTGTTTTCAGAACAAATAGCTTTTTCTTTGTTGTGGCTGCTGCCAATAAATGCGTGTGTTGTAAGAAACAAGAAAATACTGGCACAAAGCTTGCAGGGAAGCTCTCAGTGCCTCAAAAACCTCCTAATGCAGAAAACAGATAAAGAGTAGAAGGAGGAAAAAAAAAAAAACAACAAAACCAAACCCAAGACTGATGCAAAAACCCTGAAGCAGAAGTATTATTTCTGAGTAAAATACAAAGACCAAGATTCAAGTCCCTACAGCTGATATCACACTCTCATAAGAACAGAACCTGCAGCTTCAATACCCTTAACACTTACTCTAAAGTTACTTAGAAACAAAAGATGCTTAGGTAATTTTGTCTTTAAATATATCCAAAAGGCTGACTTAAGCAATGCAAGCAGACATGAGATTTTAAAAGGATACATTTTAAAATAAGCACAAGATTAGACCTGCCGTGCACGGGCAAAGCATTCACCCATCCACTCCTGCATCCATCCCAGAGAGGGTACACAAGCAGGTGCCTCTGGAAAGACTCCCTGAATTGGTCGAACATCCAAGTTGCAACTTGGTACAGATTTCATCCAGGTAAATCAGCCTCTTACAAGCTGCTGCAAAGCTCAGACAGCACACACCTCAGAAGCATCAAAACACATTGCACTGTGTTAAAGAGTGCAAAGTATATACACAGAGACATTATTCCCCATTTAATAGCCCAATATTTTGGTTTTAACAACTACGTCTGCACAAAGCTGAGTCAAATTCCACATACAACTTAGAATAACTCAGATCTCCTGTGTTGTCTTTTTTTTTGTTCTGGCTTCAAGAACTGAAACATTCAATCAGTGAACTTTAGAGTAAGTGTTTTCCTTCCTCCAAAACATCAAGTGAATTTTTATTTTTAAAAAGTGCTCCTTTTACCTTAAAGATTAAAAAAAAAAAAAAAAAGTAACACAAAGGCTTTGCATTTTTACATTTTTATGTTGCTTCTACTTAAGTCTATTAGTCTGTAATAATGAAATAACTGATTAATCAGTTCTTTGGTAACATAAAACTGTAATGGCTCTTTTCCTTACACGCAGATATTTCTTAACTTGCCTCCACTGTATCTCTGCAATCTAAGTAACCTCTGTCTTCTAAAGGAGGAAACCAAATCACAAAATACCTAGTCCCCATCTTTTTTAGGGAGGCAGCACTCAGGGCTCACATTGTGAGGACATTCGATACTGCAAAGTAGATCTTAGACTTTCACAATAGAGTGGGCCTGATTTTTCAAGTATGGGGGGAGAAGGAGAGAAGACAAAACCAGAGAAAGACAAAAGGAAGAAGACAAAAAAATCCAGAGTATGTCATATTTGAATATTACATTACATGTCTATTATTGCAGGACCTCCAAATAATGATTATTTAAGTGCTGCAGTATCTGAATTGTTGTCAGCCACCCTAAGGCAGTATTGTTAGCCCGTTTATTTTGGCTACAGGCAAATTGCAACAGTGCTCCTTGAAAGCCAGCTGACGAATTCTCGGCTCCTAAACAAACCTTTGGGCAGTTGCTTGCATGTAAGCAGGCTAAAATCCAACTTTATTCTCCCTGCTCCCCTAACAGCTTACCATAAACAAGTAAACCATCCTGTAGGGCTTTGACAAAATAACTACAAAAAGCAGCAACACAAAGCAAGCAGAAAAGGCGATGAAACAATCAGGTAAGGCGCCCAAAGAGCAAGACTTTTTAACTATCAGGGAAAGGCAGGGGTTAATGGCAATCCAGCTATGGCAGCGGCTGCAGACAACCGACGCGTTTATCAACCTGCCACGATACCTGCGCCGCCTGCCCTCGCTGCACGGGACGGGGAAGGCTCTGCACTCCCGTTTCTGCATTTAAACAGATTTCTTCCGTAAGGATTTGTAACAGCAATATCCACATCGATTCCCACCCCCCGCACCCCCTTCAAAATTAATGAGGTTTTAACCGATTTCGCAAGCATTAAAGAGATGCCCAGTGCGACGATGTTCCCTCCGGGGAAGCTCCCGGGTCGGGAGGCCGAGGCGGGGCCCACCTAGGCCCACAGGAAGCCGGGGCCGAGCTCCGGTCCCGCACCGCCGCCCTCCTTAAGCCGGACCGGGCTAGTCACCCTCAGTGCAGCCGAGCCGGCAGCGCCCGGTGCCTGACGCCCCGGGGACAGCGGGCCCGCGCTGCCGGAAGCACCGTGAGGGGAGCCGCCGCCCCGAGCTGTCCGCCCGCCTCAGGCCCAGCCCGGCCCGGCGGACTCCACAAAGGACGGAAGGCGCGGCCGGCAGGTGGGAGCGGACTCACCGAGCTAGGGCGGCACCTGCCGCCTCGGGGGACGGGCGGGCTGAGCGGGGCGCGGCCGCCACACGGCACCTCTGCAATGGCGGCGGCGGGACCCACCGAGACGGCTGCAGGAGCCGGAGGGGGAAGCGGAACCGCCGCGCGTGGCCACAGCCCGCGAGGGCGGGCGGGGGCGGGGCACCGCCCACACGACTACAGCTCCCGGCGGGCATCGCGCCCGAGCAGGAAGTGACGAAAACGAGACGCGGTGGCTCATGGGAGGCGCAGTCCGTCGCTCTGCTGAGGGCGGCCCTGGCGGCACCACCGCCCCAGGCTCCCCCCAGGGGGAGCGGAAGCGAGAAAGGCTGGGGCAGCGCTACTCGGAGCCTCCTGCCCCCCTCATCCTAAGGCCCAAGGCATAGCAGTGCTGTTTCCGGGTTACGTGATCTAACATTAGATCTGTAACTTTTTCGTTGCTGTTCCTAGGGCAGGGGGCTATAGCCAGCTGCAGGGGCAAAAGCCCAGTGCCCTAGAAAAGCAAAGGCCTGACCCCTTCTACACTTGGTCTTCTTCATCCCTCACTTCCATCTCCTGGTATGTAAATTTGATATTATTTCCTCAGCACTTCCCTTTGTGAGGAAATACTGGCTTGGCGTAGCACAGGGGCCGCGTGCTGCGTTTCAGTGTCTCCTCGAGGTCTGCCCCTGCTCGCTGAGGTTCCGAGGCAGGCGGCAGCCAGCCTGCTCTGCAGCCAGGAGGCTGGGGTGTCTGAGAGCATCAAGGTGGCCATGTTTCATGTTCCTGCTTTGTGCTGTGCTCACTCTTCCTCCTGTCCTGAAGATACGGGAGGGGGCTCATTTTTGTATCAATATAGCTGACAAGAAATAGTCCCAGAAAACTTGCACAAACCTGCCTTATTTTTCAGTCCTGTTCTTCCAGGAACAGTATTCCGAAGTGGTCATGCTCTGGCTGCTGGATACTGCACTGGTCTGTTTCCTACTGTGGGCAAGGCCATTGTCTTCACTTTTCTTTGCATATTGCCTTGTTACTTTCCCCTCCTGACTCAATTCCATATTTGATCCTCCCAGGATCAAACTTTTGCCAGTTCTCTGTAGGTACATCTCGCGCAGAGAAACCACAGCAGATTTCTGAACTACACAGTTCCCTCAGCTCTACTTTCTTTCCCTGCAAGGTGACCTTGCTTCTCTTTGCTGCTTCAGCCTTGTACCCATAAACCCACTCAGCTCATGCTCCAAACCACTTTCAGATTGCTTACACCCCTTAACTTCTTCTGCCTCCCTCTCCAGTCACATCTTTTTGAACAAACTAGGAGAGTTGCTTTGGTTACACCCGTTCATTTGTGATTCAGAACGTCTTCACTCCTAACGCAGCACAGAATTAAACTGTGTAAGAGAGACTGAGAGCACAAACTCAACTCTGGGCATTAAAAAAATCCCACTCGGAGAGAGTGTTACAACTCTGGTCCGCAGCCATGTGGTTAAACAGGCAGCCAATCTCTGCAATTGTTCTCTCATTTCCCCCTTCCCCCAGGCAGATGCAATGCATGACTCCTCTGAGGTAGTGGATGAAGTACTGGCGCAGCCATCATCATTCAGCAGTCAACAGAAAACAAGAGCCCAGTGTTGGAGCCCTTGCCAACCTGTCGTGGGCGAAGTCACAAGACAAGCTCTCTTGGATTCCACCAGGAACAGAAAGATGCCTGAGGGATCCTGAAGCTACAGCTCAACAGTGACGAAAGGACAAGTCTGCTGATGAGAGACTGGGCTGCATATGGAGCACTCAAAAGGAAGACAAAAATTTGAAAAACAGAATTTTCATTGATCCCCCCCAGACACACAATCCCCAAATCACCTGCTTTTACTAACTCTCAGCTTATAGAGAAAAAAAAATAAAAAAATCTATTTTCTCCAACAGTCCTGAGGAGTTACTGTAAGCTTATAATGCCACCTACTGACAATTAGAAACAGTAACTCAGCTCTTATGTCAATCCAGAGCAACTCAGGTTTTCCATTAAGTAACGTCCTCTCCATTTCCCTGTGCTTATCAACTGTTCTGATGGCTGAATGCAAGTTTGGTTTTTTTGGTTTTTTTCTTCTAGTTAGTATTTTCACCAGCTTTCATCTTCTAAGGATTACTCTTTCCACTGCTGAAATAGGGTGAAATTTCTTTCCAATTTTCTAAACTCTTTCAGCTGACTAATTTGACAGCTAATCTGTCAATCAGTCTGAAAGCAGCTAATCCGTCCCAGTTATTAGAATGGGAGAGATTATTTAAGCCTTCTCCTGTCCCAGGTAAGCACAGCGCATCTTTTTGCAAGATCATACGCAACACATCTGGACAATGAGCTTAAAATTCAGAAACTTTAATGACTAGCTAATGTTTTTCCACACCCGTAATAACCAATCCCCAAGTCCATTTGTTGAAATTCAAGAAATAAGAACACCTCTGCAAGAGGCAGCACTGTAGTTGAAGCAGGCTCTGGGGCAGGGAACTGAAACCAAGACTGTGGCTGCTCTTCCAGCTTTTGTCCCACTCTCCCCACCCTCCTTCTGCTTTGTCTATTGACAACACACCATTACACTCTTCTGGTGCAGGAAAAGGTGTTTGTAAGAATTAGGCCAGTGGAACCATAACCCATTATGGGACCCTCACGCATTACCAAGATAGAAGTAACAGTAGAATAGGATTCATTTAGGTAGCTGATACAGTACTTGGTTAGTTTTGCTGGCTGGAGGTCAGTCATTCCACAGTTCTTTATTCTGAGCAGGTCACTACAGAGAAGCATCCATATTTGCATACAGCTGCTAGAATCAGACTGGAACAGAGCACCGCGGCAAGAACGGTCACAACACACACTAGGGAGCTATGTTGCCTAAGCCCCACTGGAACTTGCAGAATTGATTCCTCATATGCCTACAAAGAAAAATAAATGGATTACATGCATTTAATGAGCTACTTCTTTTTGAATGCAACTTAAGAGGATTAATAACCAGATCACTATTTAATTAGCCCTTTGCTAACGCTTCTTCTGGGATTCGAAATCAAAACCAAGATAGGACGTGACCTTTCAATTTACAGCAAACAGAGCACCAGCTGCTCCTGCAATACAGAGCTCAATCAATTTATCTGCTACCATTTTACATGGCAGCCATTTATATCCTCTGTACCTTTGTTCTTACAATAGATATACCATTGAGGATATGTATGTAATACAGCATTGAAGAGAGAAGCTCTTGGAACGAGCTCAGAACACAGAGAAGCCAGTTTTCTCCAAGCTGAACAGCTACTTGGGTTCTCTGTGATGCAGAAAACACCAAAACACTTTTGGACAAGAGCTGTAGATAGCCCAGACATCTGCAGGGATGTCAAATATAGGAAAGTATGTGTGTTACAAAAACAACATTTTTTTTTTGTGAGACAAATCAGTCTCATTTCTGAATTTGTATGCTACTGCAACCCTTCTGAGTATCAAAGGCTGTTGACCACACTAAAGATCCATCTGTCCTTGGTTTTGAACACAAGAGTAAAGAAACTTCACCTCTTCCTAGATACTTAGCCAATCAGGTAACAATGAAACAAACAGAAGTGGCCTTTTTTAAAAATATGTTATTTCTTCAATATTTGGGGGTTTACCCCTCCTTCAATTAGATGATAAAGTAGTTTTCCATTTTGCTACTCCTCTGAAGTACCTATTTTGCAAAGGCCTTTCTTTGACCACTGATAATTATATCCTAGAATTTCAAGTAAACTGTTAAAGAAAGGTGAGGAGAGCATCCACAATAAAGGACTACCCCAGAGCACAGAGTGACTACAGCTATGTCAGAAGGACAGGAGAGCACCCATTAAAAGCTGTTCAGAAAAAAGAGAGCCTTCCTAAAAAGGAATCGCACAACTAGTCTTCTACTCATTAGTTCCTGTGCTATGGAAGTTGCTAATCACAGGAAAAAAGGCAGCAATCATTAAACAAGAACCAATAATTCCCACCAGAAAGAACTCACAGGTTTGTGCATTACACTGTACCACTGACAGGGGACGTTGTTTTTGCCTGAACAGGGAGCTTCCACTTCAGCAGGCTTCCAACACACTGTTGATAGGTGATCTATGGAAAACATTAATGCATCAGCAGGATGATGATAGGATAATGATCAGACAGGATGAAACAATACGGCCTACAAGACTTTTCCAAATGGGGCATCTTTCCTTCACAACAGCTTGACAGAATCTACTCCCTGAAAGCCAGTAAGTGAAATAGCACTGACAGAAATACACCAGCTAACCTGCATGGTCTAAGCGGTCCTGGGCAGTCCTTCCCATGAACTCTGTCATGCTTTCCTTCCCAACAGAGTAGGTAGCCAAGAAAGTGGCTCACCTGTGTGGAATCTTGGCTCTTCTGTTCTTAACAGTACAAAGAATTCATCATTGGCCTGAAGACCACTCAACTTTAGCCATACACTTATCATTTCTCTTCCCATGACACAAAGAGGTCATTCTTCCATTTCTCCTTGTCAGCATATGCAAGAACTCCCCTCCAATACTTCAAATGCTTTCATATTAATAATAAATATTTTCCTGCTCATAAGCAGTAAACATAGCGGGGAAACAGGAAGATGTCACAGCCCTTTAACTGACCAGGCTGTCTTCCCTGCCCCTATATTTATCCCAGAAAATCACTGCAAGAGCTGAGGTGTTAGACCTAGCAGCTAGCAAGAATGATTTTTTGAAAAGAAATACAATTTGTAGCAAAAATGGAGGATTTAATTTTTTATGTAACTTAAAATGTTGTCAGTGGAAATGTTGTCAGTGGATATCAGGTTCTTGTTTCACAGGAGTCTGTGACTCCAACCATTCTAAACTTCAAGCAGACAGTTTTCTACATTCCTCCCTTTTATATAGGGAATGCAGGAAGAAAGTGTTAGAAACCATCAGAACACTGTGATTACTCTAAATAGGTGATAGAGAATATTAAATATGTCATTCGTGGCTTCAGCTGCCAAGAGAAACACGGTGAAAATGCAGTCTGGGTAGCTGACCTTTAACAAACCAGGGCCTGCCAGGACTGTGACAGACAAGCGAACGCCGGAACAGCCAGCTACAGGACAAAGGTACAACAGCAGCAGCGCAACACAAAAAAAATCTGTTGATAATTAATCTGCCTTTGCTCAGGCAGCAGCAGCATTCAAAGAGGAAGACAGTATTGTTTTTATCAGGGCCACTATCTCCCCTAGCGATAGGTGTCAACTATCGTTCACAACTACTGAGACATCCGTCTCTAGAAGACAAATGCTGAACCAGATTCCAAGCTCTGGACTGCCCATGGTTACTTCCCTCTCCCCAGAAGAGTGCGTCATGGGAATCTCACTGTCACAGCAGCAGACTAGTACTTCTGGGCTCTTCAGAACAACCAGCGCTTCCTCACTCTCCTCTGCTGGCCGGTGGTACCGCCCATGCACAGGCAAGGTAGCTCTAAAACAGTGAGAGCACCAAGGGTCAGGTTCCATGTACAGGAGAACAAGAAGATCTGTGGCTAAATACTCAGGAGCCTCCACATCAATGACATTGGGAATTAACACTGCCTGCAAATGAAGAAAGATATATATTAAAATCAACACAAGGGAGGGATGCAGAAGAAAAAGCCCAATATGTTTGAACATTTTGTGCATGATTCTGGGATCTAAGAAGCTGCTGCCTGCTGCAATAACCAGCATCTGAAGGGAAAACCATTTTCTTCATCCTATTTCATGATCAGGAAGATCAAGTTGGAAATACTGTCCTTAAGCTGTTCCAAAATAACTTTTCAATGAGCGGTTCTTATATACAAAATGTTTACAGTGTGACCGTGCCCCTGGCCAAACCTAAGAGGGATTAGTTTAATGATGTGTATAAGCAAGGCCATACTAGCACCTGCAAGCACCCCAACAGCAGAATTTGCCCAGAATTTTTGCATCTGCATGTTTTGACTGAATGAAACACCTAAGGAGATTAAAGCCACTGTTGTCCCAAAAATGGATTCTTCACCCAATGTGCAAAATCCAGTCCACACACAGAGACAAAATACCTGGTTTATACAATGTCACACAGGATCGGGTGCTAGCAGGCTAATGCCAAGAAAACTAGCACACCATAGTGACACGGCAGAGAATATTCATACACTGAAAATTGAGATTAAGTTACATGTCTTGATTGGCCTGGGGCTAAAACTGATAGGGGTGTTTTGGTTTCAGGGTTTGATTTGACAAAGATTTACTGACTTCAGGACCCTCAAGTTGTGCTCTTCAGGAGGCGTTCACCTCTTCTAGTTCCTGTGATATCATGCTAATTGATGTTGACACAGGGCATTCTGGTACCTGTTGTTGTCTGTTGGGCTAACAATGTGTTCTGTAGTGGAGCCAGTCTATCAGACCAGCAGTTACCACCCTAAGCACAGTCATTCTGCATCCCTTTAACACCACAGCATTAGGATATCTCTGTACCCAAAATGCAAAACAAAGGTGGAAAGCTGTGATGAAAACAAAGCTATGAAGCTACTCAGCCTGAATGTGCAGCACACTACTTAGAGCGTGCAAACCCCTCTTTTGTGGGGGTTAACCTTCCATCTCCTCAACCTGAACAGCTTTTACCAGAGCTGCTCAGCTGAGGCTGAGCAGAGTGGCAGTGGCTCCCCAGTATGCGTGTAGAAATAGCAGCACACAACACAGAACACCCTGCAATGCTGATCAAGCTGAGAGATACAATGAGATGTCAGGAAGACGATACTGTGTGGCATCTCCTTCCAGGAAAAGGAATTGATTCAATTCACCAGATAATGACCAGAGACAACTTCCTGAGCATACACGCCCTTCTCCAAGTAACTGGCAGATGTCTTAGCTTTGGGGTTGTCGTCTGTTGTAGTTTAAAGCCAGCCACATGACCACTTCACCCCCCACTCCTCCCTGCCTCGCAGGAAGGGGAAAAGACAGAAGAAGTATAAAAAAAACCCCATGGCATGAGATAAGGAGGTTTTAATACAACAGCACAACAAAGTAAGTAACAACAAGAGCAACAGTATTAATAACTAACTATGAAAAATATACACAAAGAACCAAGGGCTAACAAACCGACCAGAGTGGACCACACCAGCCAATCCCTGGGGGCAGGAACATCCACTGGAGTTCCCTCACCCCTGTCTTTATGTACTGGGCGTGATGTCAGTATGGTAGAGAATAACATCTTGCCTGGTTAGGTTCTCTATCCTGGTTGAGACCCCTCTCCCAGCTTCTGGTGACTATTAATCCTACCCTATCCTAACCCAGCACATTACCTTTGTTAAATTGTGCTGCTGCAGCGATGCCAGCTCATATGGATCCACGTAGATTCCTGGTGGAAGCCGAGTTCTAACTGCCACGGCACATTCTCCTGCATCCTCCCCCACTAAACTGAGCTCTACTTTCACCAGCAGGTCCCTTCAAACAAGCAACAGAAGCAGAGTGTATATACCCACACTTAAAACCCTCAAGAAACATACTCTCAAATGTGCAGAGATGAGATGTATGTTGAGATGCAGCTCTCGCATACTATGTGCGACAAATTCAGAAGACAGTTCCCTCTTGAGCTACAGTTAGGATAATGTAGCTCATCCTAAAGCAGTTCACCAAAATGAAGTCTTCATTGTTATCTTCTCAGAACCACCAACAGCCTCCTGTTATTCCTCCTCTATAGCTTGTAAGTGTTAATTATTTGATCATGTTAATAAATACCTGTGCCTAGCCATACCTACAGATCACAGGTCTGTGAGTTGATGCAACTGAGCTTGAATTAGAAGAGAGGCTTCTTCATACATAAAATTACCCAGCACGTTATTCTGAAGCAGCGCCAGCGTGACAACTTACCTGTGAAACCCCTCTTTCAGAAGCTCCTGCATGACAGTGGCGTCCTGACAAGCAGCCTGCACATCTAATGCAACACAGAACCAACAAGTCAAGATGTTTACAGAATAGCACGTTGTTATCACACTGGCAGACTACAGGTCCTATAATCTATGACACGCTTCACCTGCGGAAGCTCTCGGAGCAGGACGGAACGGGTATTTCCCTGCGATCAACAGCAGAACAGGCTTACTTAGGTCACTGACCAAGCCACGCTTCCCAAATCCAGAACCCAGCCCTACGAACGAGTAGGCACACGCAGCTCCACACACCTATAAGTAAATATTTTCAAGACGAAAGCCCGAACAACCGGGCCTGCCCGAACCGTTTGACGTCTGTAAAACGGAGCCCAGGTGTTCACGCTGGAACGAAGCGGCAGCGGCGGGCGGGGCCGGGCGCAGAACAGCCCGCTGCAGCGGGAAGGGACACGGCCAGGGCGCTTCCTTCGCACTTATGTTTATTAACACGCAGCCCGACCGGCTTCGGGCTCCCAGCACCGTCCGAGACCTCGGCTCGGCCGAGCTTCAAGCGAGGGAAGAGCCCCTACCTCCTCTGCACAGAGCCGGGGCCGCCCCGCCTCGACCCCGTAGCGGCGGGCAGCGCTAGGAGCCGCCCGCAGGCCAGGCTTCCCCCATCCCCTCCGCTGGGCCATCAAGGAGCTGTTCGCCCGCGGCCCGGCCGGCACTTACGGAGGGCGCAGAAGAGCGCGGCCAGCCCGGCGCGGAGCAGCACCACCCGCAGACACCGGTCGCCCGCCATGGCGGGTCCGCTGCGCACGGCGTCACTCCCGGTCTAGACGTCCGCGGCGCCTGCCTGAGTCCGTGGCGCAGATCCGCTCCTCGCTGCGCGGCGCCGTCAGTACCCGCCTCTAAACGCTCCCCAAAGCTTCAGCTTCGCTGCGGTCCCCACTCGGTGCGCGGGTCCGCAGCGTCAGGGGCCGGCCTACGGCCGCCGCGTCCCTCAGGCGCTATCGCCGGCAGCCCGGGAGGGCCCTCAACGGAGGGCCCGGCAGCACGGCCGTAGCCATGGCAACCACGCCAGCGGGAGTCCCTGGCAGAGCGGGCCAGGTCCGGGCGGCCGCGTGTCGTTCACGGCGCCGGGAGGAG
>JANIJG010001295.1:0-16809 GCA_024611175.1 Megaceryle torquata | reverse complement strand
CAACCACGCCAGCGGGAGTCCCTGGCAGAGCGGGCCAGGTCCGGGCGGCCGCGTGTCGTTCACGGCGCCGGGAGGAGGGCGCCGGGAGGAGACCGCCGCCGAGGAAGCGCTTTCCTGCCCGGTCGCCACCTGAGGTGAGAAGGGGTGAGAGGCGGGAAGGACAAACCCGATCCTGCCCCGCTTTCCTGCTCTGTCAACGTTTAGGCCTCGGCCGCGCAGAGCACCAAGGGTTTGCCCACGCGGCGGAAACAAGTAGAAGTAGTTCTGCTGCACCGCGGAAGTTGTGGAGCAAAAACCCTCCAGCTGTCTGTGCTTGAGCGCTAATGAAAACAGCCTTTCATGGCCTGGTAGCGAAGGTCTCCTCCCGCGTTATCTGAAGACACAAACCGTCCTTCCCTTCTTTTACACAGACCCCGATGGCTTCTACCCACGTTTGTATTTCTCACCTAATGATTTACTTGCCCCTCAAGAGATGGAGGCTCACTTTGGTTGTCACTGACCCTTTAAAAAGCCTTTTCAGTTCACCTCGAAGTATCACTTTCTTGTTTTAAGATAGTGAAAGTGGCCCTTTAAATTCGACTTCTGCTTTTCTCCCCAGACCATAGAACAATTTAAAAGCAAAAGGCAGAGCAGTTGTAGTTAATTTCAGTATTGAGAACATTACTGTGGTTTTTACCAAAGAAGGAAGACTTTCAATTCAATTTTGAAGTAGCTTTTAAAGAGTAGAGCATTCTTTTTCTTGATTTAGAGACATATATTAATTTTTAGGGTGTAATTTGTAACTTTGCATTACTCCAATCTGTAGGCTAGGCAGAGAAGAAGATGACCTTCACGTCTGGCATATTTTCACTTATTTAAAACCAAATGAAAAAACGTGCATTCTGTGTTGTACACTAAGCTGGGAAAGAGGATCTGCAGCAGATTTGGATCTGTAAATCTCCCCTAGTATTTCATCTGACTCAAAAAGGAGATGGAGCCAAGGGCAGGGCTGACACTGAGGAGTTCTCAAGAGCACTTTGGGTACAGACAAACTGTGACAAGGCAGAAAAAGAGAAGTTGCTGCTGCCAGGCAGAGTGATGTTCCTCCTCCCCTGTTGCAAGACAAAGTGCTTCAGAGAAGAGTAAAAAGGAATTAACTTCCTAACCTCATTCATGTAGTAGCTGACTGACGCACCAATACTTGCGAGTTTAGCAGTCCTTACTTTAAAATGAAATTCTAGTTTGTACAGTATGTTCTTGCTATCAGTATAAATGCAGCCCTACGTTTAATGGGTCGGTCAGCACTTCCTTCCTTCTCACCCCCTTTCTCCACCTTGTATGACAGAAGCTCCCAATTCCTCTGTGCACATGCAGCAGCTCAGCATCTTCAAATCTTCATTCCTGACCTTTATGAATGTTTTATAACTTCCGCTTTACTGCTGGCAATGTGGTGTGTAAAAAAGCATTTCCATTTGTCCCTTTTGCAGTTTCACTGATGGTGTATTTTATCTTGAGAAGGAGTAAACACTTGAACATCATCTCCTCTCATTAAAATGAATTTATGTTTTCATCATTTCCTAATAAGGAGTTTATTTTTATCTTCATTCCCAAATCTCCTCTCTCTCTTTATCCCATCTGCCATAGGTTACAGATACACTGCTATATCACTCTGAAACTGTAAGAAACCTTTACAAAAACTGACTAGGTACCCCTCCTTTGAAAATCTTTTTTAAAAGGAGGAGAATTCCAGAGTTACCTACGTCAACACTATGGATGCAAGGTTCTCCCTTACCATATGGAATAAGGAGTATGATATCCACTGGTTTTGTGACAGAAACAGAGACAAATAAAGGATATTTGAACCATATCGATGCACCTGTATTTTTTCAAAGCAAATATGTCTAATAGACAGGTATCTGTAATAGAATTTGGTCTTTGTTGCATCTCTTGCAACAGATTTCATTTTGTGGAATTGTGGAGTTCCAAGACATTTCAAACTTTCATTTTATATGCATTTTTCTGAAGATTTTTTTTTTCAGATATACTCAAACAAGCTTATAGCAAATATGTATCCTTACATCCATACTGAAAAATCAGGTTCTCCTTGAAGTCACAGCTGGAGCCTTCATATGAACTGTCAGGCAGTAGGAAGTTAAAAGCCTGGTGGTTAGAGCAGAAAAGGGTTTAGTAGGTAAGCCATTCCTGTCTTTCCAGAGCAATGCATATAAGATGCAGTAAATGTTGTTTGTGAAGAAACTGTAATACATTGATTTACTGGTTTATGACATTTTTTGCTTTAAAAAAGGAGTCAGTATAAACCACACATCTTCTAGGTACCATTTGCCTGCATAGGACTTGACTTAGCTGGTAGACTAAAAGATGAATTTGTGCGTGATATGTAATCCTGGCCAAGTAGTGACAAAGGTGCAGGCCAGCAGCTGGAAGTCACTCTGCACCCTGGCACCTAACTCACAGGACACGCAGGGACACGTTCAGCTTCTGCTGAAATCAGGGAGACTTACACCCTGGCTGCATGTTTTTGCTGAACTCATGTCACTCTAAAAAGAGCAGTACCAAGAGACGCTCTCACTTTCTTTCCCTCTTTTCCTGTTTTTCAGTGAGCTTTGACATTGCTGAGGACACCTCTGATAAGGCTGATACCCTTCTGCTTGGTCAGCAGCAGCAACTGTAATGACTTACATTGCAAAGAAGTGCGGCATCTGCTTTCGGCCCCCGTCCATTATCCTCATCTACAAAGATGACAGCAAAGACAAGACTCGCCAGCGCATCATGCCTGTCAGAAATTTCTCTGAGTTCTCAGGTGTGGTATGTTACTTGCAGCATTCCCCAGTCCCCTCCAGATGCAGTGAGAGGAACAGCTAGTTAGTAACAGCATTTTTAGTAACCACTGGGTTGCTTCTTACCAACAAACAGGAAGTGCAAAGAGGGGTGGTTTTATGGTTACACTGCCTCCCCTGAGGAGCCCAAAGTTATATCCTGAGTAGTGACTCTGCTAAGTCTGGAGGTCTTGCTTGTGCTTGTTTGGGAGAAGGGATTTGTTTATGGGAAGAGATCTGCATGCAGCTGTAAGTCTTCATGGCAGATTTCTCTTTAGACTGCCGCGTGGCTGCTGAGCAGCTGAAGAATAACCCTCGGCACAAGGCCTACCTCGAAGGGGTCTCACTGTATCAGCTACAGAAGCTGTACCATTTGCTGAAAGGTCATTTGGGAGGAGAGAGCCTGGCTGAGAGCTTAGAAAAGTTCCAGCAGGAAGAGACCATTGACCCAGAAGAAGATATGAACAAACTAGATGACAATGAACTAGCCAAAAGGAAGAGCATCATGGATGAGCTCTTTGAAAAGAACAGGAAGAAGAAGGATGACCCAGATTTCATCTACGACATTGAGGTTGAGTTTCCACAGGATGAGCCACTGGAGTCTTGTGGCTGGGATGTGGAATCAGATGAAGAATTCTGATTCTGGACAAAGATATCTTGGATAGGGAGTTCAGAGGCAGATGTCACAGTCCTAACAGAGAAAATGATATCAGTGTACATACTCTACTGCATCATTCTCAGCTCATGCAACTGATGGACATTACATTGCCTACGGAGAACCCAAGGCCTAAGGAGCTACAGCAACTCCAGGTGTCAGTGAACTTTCTTTAAAACAACAGACTTGATGAAATGGAAATCAGGCAGCTGAACTTACTGAATGGTTTTAGTCTTTTTCTATGTATAAGTGGCTAAAATAATTTTGAAGTAGTTAATCTTTTGTTTGTTCACATTTCAGTCAGCTTTGGCTGAAAACCTCACTAGCTTGCTTTGCTGTGATTTCTATTTATCTTTGTCTGAAAATGAAGTGTTAAATATTTACAACTTGAAAGCAATGTTAAAGCTTTATTGTATATGTACAGTATTTATTATTACTTGCTGCAATGTTAAATATATATTAGTCTTTTTGGATAAATCAACATTGCATTGAAGATACTACTTGCATTTCCTGAGCTGTGCTTAAATCTCCACCTTCAGCTTACACAAATACAAATCTTTGTATTTAAGAAATTGAATATCTAGAAAATAAAGTCTCAAAAGTACTTTTGAAAATGCAGTGATTTCAAACTGCTGAAGTGAGGTGTTTTGCTTCCCTATACAACTAGATGATGCTTTCTCAGTAAGTGTTAAGTTCTGGAAAGATGTGCTTAAACCATCCAGAAAAAAAAAAAAAAAGTAGTGTGGCAGAAGGGCACAAAGGCTGGCAGTGGTTTTAGAGTAAAGCAAAACCTTTAGCCCTGCTGCCTCATCAGACTACAGTTTCTGTCTCACTTGAAATCCTGCTAGGGGAGAACCTGATGTGACAAGTAAAGCTGCAGCAGAAGGTCCTCCACGTAATGTTTTAATGGTCACTGATAAATTAATCTCTGCAAGCAAATATTTTACTTATGCTGCTGAAGTTTTTAATCCCCCTCTTTACCTCAGCTGGTTTGTAGTACTCAAATCCTGCTCTTGTAAGACTTGGAGGACTGAGTTTAGGATTCTTTAGAAATTCTGCAACTCCAAAAGCTTCTCAGATTTTAACCTTCTGAACCTGGGTGGCTGTGATGGTTGTGAGGGGGGTGGCCCTTCATCCTGAGCTGAGAGACCTCAACAATTGATGTCCAAGGTAACTAAGAAGAGTTGTAAATTGCCTCCAAGACTAGTTCCTGCCTTCCTTCTCACAACCACAAATTAATTAGAACATATAAATTTTAGCAATAAATCATCGTATCACAAAAAAGAAGCTGGTGTTTGGAAGAGTTCTCCTCCTACACCCTGAAATTACAGTCAGTTCTGTAAAAAATTTGAAACTGAGTGTCAGTTAAACCACTGTACTTCATCACCACTGGAGAAGATGAGGGAGCTTACATTTGTCCAAGGGAGACTTCAGTTCAGAGAAGTGGAAGCTGATGCCTCACTTGCCAAAAATTTTTTAAAAAGTGAAGCCTGACTCAGCTCTTCCAGGAAGGGAAGGGGTGTGTAGATCTCTGACACAGGCCTTGCCCTGTTTCCAGTCAAAAACTGCAACATAACAGCATGTAAAGATAACCACTTCGGTGGGAGGGGACCTGTGGGGACCTCTCCTCCACACCCAGCCTGCCCCAGGGTCAGGCCAGCCATCCTGGCAGCTTGGAGGATACAGCCTGCAGACCTCTCCCTGGCCATGACTGTCCTCACCAGATGAGGTCTACATGAAGTCTAACAAGTGCTGAGTTGAGTGGGGTAATCACCTCTCTGGACTGTGAGGTTTCTGTTGGCCCATTTCTCCAGTCCACCCCAGTCCTTCAGGACAGCAGGCCTACAGAATATCAACTGGTCTTCTCAATTTGGGCTTATCTGTGACATGAAGGCACTCCATGGCCTCCTCCAGATCATGGGCAAAAACATCAAATGGGATAGATCCCATATCAGACCCCTGGTGTCTTCTCACCAACCTCCTAGTAGAGCACATCCTACTAAGTGGCTACCCTCTGTGCTTGATCATCTAGGTGATTTTTACCTACCTGGTTGCCTACCCTTCCAGACCATGAGATCCTTGCTTGGACACAAGAACATTGCAGGATGTGGTACTGAAAGCCTTGCTGATGTTGAGGTAAATGGTACCCATTGCTCTCCCCTTGCCTACAAATCCATCCATTTCATTGTGAGAGGCCAGCAGGTTGGTCAGGCATGACTTACCCTCGGTCAATTTATGCTGACAGCTCCCAGCCTCTCTTCTAGAAATGTGCTCTAAGAAAGCACACTCCATGGTCTTGCCCAGCCTGAAAGTTGGGAAAACCCTGTTGCTCCCCAGGATGTCCTTTTGGCCGTTACTGAAGATGGGTACAACATTTGCCTTTCAGCAGTCACTAAGGACCTCCCCTGATGACCCTGACCTTGCAAAGATGATGAACAGCAGCTCCAGGTGAGCCTTGGCTTTCTGGGCACCGTGCCTGTGCCCAGGCAAGGCTGCTGACACCTCCCGTGATGGAGGAGTGTTGAGTATCCCCAACACTGCGTCAACATGAGCAAGAACACCCACTTTTTATCCATGTCCCAGGCAGTGATGGACACCCGGGTTCCCACCCACATACACACCCATGGCTGCACCCCACACCCCCTGCTGAAAGGAGAAGCACCAGCAGCCATGGTGGTGGAGGAAGCACCCACATCCACACTCCGAGGCTGGACCCAGCACCCACACTGGGGCAAACAGTCCCAGGGAGAGGGGTGCTCCCTAGGGCACCCAGCTCACCCCGCCAGCAGAGATGCTGAAATGCAGCTGTGGTACCCGGTGCTGGCCCAGACTTGATGGAGGACCTTGCAAAGACATAGCTGTAGGTCACTGTTGTCCCTCGTGTGTGCAACTTACAGGCAAAAGAAGGGCCAAAATAGGTTGAGGGATTCCCCAGCTGGGGCCCGATTTGGGCTATTTCAGTCTAAAATTGGGTGAGAAATCAGCCACTTTCTGAGATGGGTCTGACAGCTGGGTTTCCAGAGCCTTGCCAGCACTCAGCCCCAGCTGCCAGCTGGTCCAGCATGGTCTGACCTGTGCCATTTTTTCCAGACTGGCATGGCAATCGGCCACACAAGGCTCACCAGTGACCCCAGTCCTTGTCCCCACACCTGTGCAGGAGAGGATGCTGCCAGCCTTGGCTCCTGCTGCCTGCGCCCACCCACACTGTCCCCCAGCATCACTCCTGGCCCCGTGACAGCCTTGGGCGTTTCCCTCCACCACCTCCCAGGACAGCTCCAGTGTAAGGTAGAGTGACACTGGGGCTCGCCATGGGGCCTCAAGTCCCCAAGCACATCCCACATCACCCCACTGAGCTCATCCAAGTCCAAGCAAGGCCAAGACCCTGGTGTGCCCATATTGGCACTGGTGCTCGCTTCCCCACACCCCACCTTCCCACTGAACTCGGACACATTTCACTGGAAAAATCCTGACAGTGCCACGGGAATAAAGCTGCTCTGGTTCTCAGCAGGGCTTTGGAGTTAGCACAAACCACCACCACTTCTCATTTCTACCCACAGTACCCCTCCAAGGAACAAAGCAGCACTTCCCCAGGTAGTGCACTGCTGGTAGAGGAGAGCTCAAACACACTGTAACTGGGGCTGGCTGGAGGAAACCCCCTGCTGCTGCTGGAGCCGACAGCCCGCGAGAGCAGGGCTTGCAAAACAAGAAGGAAGGGTTTCTCTTATTTTATCTCCTTTGCATCTGTTTAATCCAGAAGTTGCTGAAGTAGAAAAAATTTATGATAAAATATTACCAGTGATATAATTTATTCTCCTGTCTTTCAATCAATATTTTACATCATTGCAGCTTGGACTGCACGTGCTTGCCCAGGGCTGCTTGCAAGTTTGCCAGTGCCAGCAAGAGCAATCTGGGAAACTGTGGCCACAGAGACCCTTCTTCACAGTGCCCGGGTGATGGCTGCTCCAGCCCAGGGCAATTTGTGAGGTTAGTTGCATATCTGGAGGATGTTTTGGCAGCAAAGAGTTGGCTGCAAGGGTGAATAAATAAAAGGAACTGCCTGAAGGCAGGCAGGGGAAACCAGCACTGAGGGAAATTGTCCGTGCCCCTTTGGCCAAGATGTGCTTGGTGTTGTGTCTGCTTGGCTCTCACCAACAGCAGCTGAAGGTTTCTGTCTCTTGAGGATGCCCTGCATGGCCCCAGGTTCCATCACCAGATATGACCTGAACCCTTCAGGTACCCTTAGGGCATCCATAGCAGGGACAGCAGCTGTCCCAGCAGCCCCTGATCCTCCATCCATCAAGTCTCCATCATACCCACTTCAGAAGGGTTACCATCTGTAATCCTGACAACCTGCTCACATTCACTGTTCCTGAGCCCTCCCTTCTGCCCCTCAGCCATCAGTAAGGGCTGGACACCCCACACTGGCTTTTCACCATTTTCAGCAGCTTTTGCTTAAGCGTGAGGAAGAGAACAGCAAAGGCCACCAGGAGTGTCAGGCAGGTGGGCAGAGCCAGCACCAGGTAGAGGAGTGTTATGTTGGCCATCTGCCAGCGGCAACTCTGCAGGACAGGCTCAGGCAGTGCCCTGGGGTTCAGTTTGCGGGAGGCATAGCTGCAGGTCACCTGCTGCCTGTCGGGGATGTGCAACCCCTCGACCTCCTGCAGGGAGTCCCACCAGCTCAGCGTGCAGCAGTTGTAGGGGTTTTGGCTGAGGTAGATCTCTCGTAGGCTCTTCCCCAGTGGCATCTGTGCAGCATCTGGTGGGAGAGCCAAGAGGCAGTTGTCTCGCAGGTCCAGGCTGCGCAGCTTCAGGACACCCAGCCAGGTGGGGAAGACAGTCAAGGAGTTCCCCGAAAGATCCAAGAACATGAGACTGTTAAAGTCAGACAAGTCCACCACAGTGGAGGAGAGGCTGGTGTTCCTCAGAGACAACACCCGCAGTGTCAGAGCAAGGTCCTGGAGCCACCTCAGGTCCCCAGACAGTACCTGATGGTTGTCAGAAAGGTCCAAATGCATCAGTGATGTCCCCCAGAAGGGGTGACCACCCAGTCCCCGCAGACCACAGCCGGCCAAGGAGAGATGAGTCAAGGTCTCAACACCCCTAATGTCCACGCAGGGGGGACTCTCCACCCCACCTGCAACAGCTGGCTGGGGACAGAGGTCAAGCCGATTGTGGCTGAGGTCCACAGTAGTGATCTTCCTGGTGTAGGTGAAAACCCCAGGAGGAAGTGCTTGCAGCCTGTTGGTGCTGAGGTTGAAGAGCTGAAGGTTGGGCAGGACATCCCCAGAGCCCATCTCCACCTCCAGCTCCACCAGACGGTTCTGGCTGAGGTCTAGCTCCATCAACATGGTTAAGGGGTCCCCCTCTGACAGTTGAAAAGTCTCCAGGCAGTTGTGGTTGAGCTTCAGGTGGGTCAGGGAGGGCATCTGGGCCAGGAAGCCCTCCGGCAGGTACCAGACCTGGTTCTGACTCATGTCCAGGAGGTGCAGGGAGGAAAGGTTGCTGTGGCAGATCTCATCCCAGAGGCTGACTGTCGTGACATTGGTGGAATTGCCATCAATGAGCAAGAACTGCACCGTGATATCCATCAAGGATGTGCCATTGGGAAGGCGTTGGTAGAAGCTCATCTCGTTATCCTTCAGCAGCAAGGAGTGCAGCTTGCTCTGCCGGGGCAGCACAGGGAAGAAGAGGAGGTGGTTGTGGGACAGGTCTAGCACCTCCAGCTCAAAGATATCATCACTTTCCAGGGCCAGAAACCACTCAATGACATTATTGCTGACATTGAGCACCCTGAGCTGTGTCAGGCTGAACTCGACTATGCAGGGGAGGTAGTTGTAAGCTATGTTAAGCCTTTGCAGCCTCTGTAGTCCTTCAAAGGCTTGATCAATCTCAAAGATGTAGTTCTTCTCTAGGTTCAGCTCCAAGAGCTGTGTCAGGTTTGTGAAGACAGAAGAGTCCAGCCTCATGATGATGTTTCTAGCCACAGACAAGGACTCCAAAGAGGACAGGTTCCAGATCAAAACTGATACCATGTCCTCAGTGAGGCGGTTTCCAGCTAGGTCCAGTGTCCTTAAGGCTGGCAGAGCAGAAAGAGCAGCTGCTGTGAGCGAGTAGTTAGTGAAGAGGAGGTTGTCTGCCAAGGAGAGCACATGGAGGCCTTGGCTGCTGAGAAAGGTGCCAGGCTCAATGAGCTCCAGCCAGTTCTTAGGCAAGCTGAGATGCCGCAGCTGGTGGTATGAGAGCAGGGAGGCATTGCCCAGAACCTGGATAGTGTTGTCATCAAGCAACAGCTCCTCTATATCACTCTGAATATTTCCTGGGATGGAGCTCAGCCACCTCCCAGCGCAGTTTGCAGTGCTCTGCACCTAAAGGAAAAAGTGGGTATGTAATGCCACTTTGAGAGGTGGCAGATGAGGAGGGAGAACTTTGGGGAGCAGAGTGAGAATGGAGGAGGTAGCTTTATGGTTAGAGCTTCAGCACCAAGTCCACCCCTTAAGCTAAGCCAGTCACTGGGAGGGGGAAGGTCTGGAGATGCTGAGGCACCTGGGCTTTGCAGGGCAGGAAGAAGCAGTCAGAAGGGTGAGGGTTTGCAAGAGAGGACTTACAAGCTCACAGCCACCAGATGTTGCCCAGGCTGCAACTTCCTCGCTTCCCCATCCTGCTGCTAGGAGGACCAGAAGCAGGGAGAGACCAGGGAGTGGGGCCTCCATCTCAGTGGTGGCACTCCTGCAGAGATGGAGACAGGTGAGAAGGTCAAAAGTTGCACATTGCTATTCTCAAAAGGTTCTCCCAGGGAGCCCATCATGGCAGCAGTGATCCCTGTGCATGGCCAGCCTCCTGCCCGTGGCTGCTGCCTGCAGGGAGGTGCACAGATCTCGTTGTATCTCTAAGGAGCACCCAGAGGTGATGGGGTCCCATAGAGACCTGGGCCACCATGAGCTGCCCATGTAGAAAAAACAAAGACCTCCAGCACTGAGCCCACCCATCCCATCAGGAGCCCTCACAGGGATCCACCAAGGTAAGCTTGGTGGGCAGAAGAGAAGGGACAGGGAGATGTCAGCCTGGTCCCTGCATGGGCCAGCACATGTGGGAAAGGCACCATTGCCACTGCACAGCTGCTCGCAAGTACCACTGAACAGCAACCCTCAAGCAGAGGCTTCCCTCCCGTGCTGGGGCCCACGTTCCCCACCTCTGACACCAAACACTCCCCCAGGAGACACCGACCCAGTCACCATTGAGCTCCCTCCAGTACCCATCCCTGCTGGAGGTCATCCCAGGGAAGTGGAGGCTCTCCAGCACAAGGTGCCCCTTTACTAACTTGGTGGAACCGGAGCTGACGGCATTTGCATCTGGGGAAAAGTTGAACCTCAGGCAAATGAGCAGCAAGGTCTCGGTGAGGGTCTGGCAAGCAGCGTTTTCATAACTGCTAGTGCTTGAAGAAGAAATGGGGGGTTATTTCTGGCAGCCCAGGTAGCCAGAGCCTCACAACACAGGGGGAGCAGAGGACAAGTCTTGGTTGTCTCCTTCCTAAGGACAGCCAAAAGCATTAAGCTGGTGTGTTATCAAAGTGGCATTTATTAATCTGGTGGGGATGGAGAGGAAGCCCCCCTTCCCTGGGCTGGAGCTGACAGACAGCAGCCTGTGCCCTCCCAAGCCCTTGGTCTCCAGCAGCACCTTGCACGCAGGCACAGTTGTAGGAGAGAGACCCTGCTGTATCTTTGCTGCACCCAAAAACCAGGCTTTGGCTCCAGCTTACCTTTGGTCCCTGAACCCCTCCATAGAAGTTCACACTTTCC
Organism: Megaceryle torquata; assembly: GCA_024611175.1. Classification (NCBI taxonomy): domain Eukaryota; kingdom Metazoa; phylum Chordata; class Aves; order Coraciiformes; family Cerylidae; genus Megaceryle; species Megaceryle torquata. The sequence continues at coordinate 5,542 of JANIJG010001295.1, read as the reverse complement.
TTCACCCAGCTCAGCCTTTCTCTGCCACCCAGAGCTGGCCTCCCCCAACATTTGAAGTGCCTCCATCCTCCCACACCCCTCGCTGGGGCTGCGGGAATGGTGCCTGCCTGACCAAGGAGAGCGGGCAGCAGGACCAGCAGGAAACCCTTTCCCGCAGCCCTGCCGAGCAGCCCACATGTGAGAGGTCTGGGAGCACCCAGGGTGCTCCCCATGGTGCATACCAACCCAGGCACCGGCCCACGCAGCCACAGCTCCTCTGAGCATGGGCACTAGCAACACACAGCCACCACAGATCTTCAAGCTGGCAAGGGAGGCTCCTCAAAAAACCCCAGTAGGGTTTTCCCCCAGCAAAGGTACTGGGGGGCAGTTACTCACCGCATGGCGCGGCGTGCAAGGTTTGCCACAACTCATCCTGCAGTCGGCAGCCCCTCCAGCTGCACGCGGGGTGCTCTTGAGGCCAAGGGTAGGTGCAACCTGCTGGGTTTCTCTCCCACCCGCTTTCTCTCTAAGCACTAATATAGCCTTTGCGGAAGGAGCTAACGGAAACTGCAGTCACATGGAGGCAGAGAGCGTGGCCAGGCACTTTGCTTACTGATCTCAGCACTTACAACCCGGGCCATGCACTCACAAACAGCTTCCCAGCAAGGAGGAACCACGGGGACCGGGCAGGCAGGGAGGAGGGTGCTGGGAGGAACTGGCCTCCACCAAGGGTCACACAGTTCCTAGCTCTCGCACTGCTCTCGGGGACAATTCAGCACTGAGGACAACCCTAGCACCATGACTCCTCTGCACAGTTCCAGCAGCAAAACCCCTGCAAGCATTTCAGGCAGCAGAGCTAGTGACCTGGGGGCACGGTTCTTGCCTGCAGAGCCATGCCCCCGAGCCTGGTGGAGCTGGAGAAAAGCCACCGGCTGGGTGGTGCTCCCCTGCATGGCACCTATTCCTCTTATGTCCCTCTAGTTCCTCACTTTCATCCAGCACCCACCACAGCGGCTTCAACAGGAGCCAAGGGATGTTCCTGTGGGGGAAGAAGAAGGTGCTGTTATTTCCTGTTGCATCCCAAGGCGAGGATGAACATGTCCCCAAACGCTAAGTCCTGCTTTGGGACACCAGTACCCAGCTCATGTTGTTTAGGTGGGATACAGGATGCTCAGATCCCACTGCCTGCAGACCTTTGGGTCTCCTGGAGCTGCTTGGGATTTTGGCAAACCCAGCACACAGCGTGCAGCCCAGACCCATCTGGACACAGAGACCTCCCGAGCACTGGTCTCTGTGTAAAAGCCAGCATAAATGGCTTTTCCCACAACTGCCAAGGCAGAGACAAAAATCCATATTTCCAAGACAATACAAACAGGGAGCTCCCCTTCCTCCTCACCCTCATCTACAGGGCTCTCCATCTCCCTTCCCACACCATGTTGCCTCTCTCCCAGGATCCTCATGCACCTATAAAGCCCACAGTAAATCCAGCCACTGATGGGGAAAACACTTTGCCTGGATTTACCTAGCTGAGAAAGGGTTCAAAAGTTCAAAACTATGAGGAAAAGATTCAGCCCTGCAACAGAACCCTGTCCAGTGGGATCTACAGATACTGCCTTGCAAATCCAGGCTCCACATCCCAGGCACTGGCATCAATAGGACCTTCTGCAGCGATGAACTGTGTGAGTACAGCACACCCAGCACTTCCACCAAGGGACATCACAGCGTTGGTTCCCCTCCACCTGCCAGACCAAGTGACCCACAAAACCCTGCAGGCAGCACAAGTGAATGGGGAGATGTTATTCCTGCCTTCACCCTAAATTTCATTTCTTCTCTGGAAGGAGAATGAGCTCTCCCCATGTCACTGACAAAAAAAAAAAAAAGGCCTATGGTTTCATTTCCTCCATTTTCAAGGAAGTTTGAAGTATAAAAATCAAGAAGGAAATGAGAGAAGCACTCCTTCCAAGTGAGCCAGAGTGGATGGCAGAACCTCTGCAGCAGAGTAAAATTCCCATGGTGTTGCTTGAGGTCACACAAAATGCTGAGACTGGCTGATGAATACAAACCCAGGAGTCCTCATGCCCCAAACCCTGCCATGAGCCCAAAACACACCAGACACACTCATCTGATGCTTGGAGGCACAGGAGATGGCAGAGATTTGACCCAGGGCCGGGAATACCTGAAGCCATAAAACTCGAGCATCCTCACCTGTGGATCTCCCTGCTCGGGTGATCTTGAGGCTCCTGGGAGATCTTCTGATGAGATTCCTTCATGTGGTGCCACCAAAAAAGATGATGCTTCAAGAGTCAAACCTGCTTCCTCTCTGCATCCCAGGAGGAGCTGGAAGAGAAAACAATATGCTTCATCCCCAGCCCATCACTTTGGCCAACAGAAGCCAAGCCAGCGTAACCCCCCTTCCCCAGCAGTGAAGGTGCTCATCGATGGGGCACTGTGGGATAGAAAAGCCCCTGCACCAGCCAGCCACATTTCACCCACTGTGTCCTTCCCAGAAAGCAGCCACACACCAGGGCTGACCCTGCAGAGCAGCCACTGGCTCCATGCTGGGACAGCTGGTAGCAGCCTTGCATTTCACACTTTCCCTACATCCTGCAACTCGATGGTTCTGAAAACATCCCAAAGCTGCTGCTTGCTCCCCTCCTCTTCCTCTCAAGCAGCAGCATGCCCCCACCCAGCCCTCCCAGTAAGGACTGGAAGTGTGCTTTGAAGGTTTTTTATTCATTTTTTAATGTCAGCACAGTAAAGGGATAAGAATCGAGCCGGTCTGGTCAGTTCTCCGTGAAGCTCCAATCCAGTTTAATGGCACAGAAGGATTAAACCGAAGATCCAACTGCTTGCAGCAGTGTCCACACATGCAGCTGCAATTCCTGCAGCTGTTGTAGAAGACTGGGAATCCCCATAGTTTTATACCCAATAAGCTTCCTCCATTCCACCCACCTCGTCTGTCCTCCAAACCATCTTCTTTTTTCCTTAACAACCCTCAAATCATCAAGCACAAACCAAGAGAAAAGTTGCAACAAGAAAGCAGCCTCCTGGTCACCCAGCTCACCCCATGGAAAAGGAGAAACTGGAACAGAAAACAGCAACTCCATCACTACACCTTGGTGTGTCCCTTGTTTTCCTGCAGGAAATGTGATTTTTTTCTAGAAGGGAAGCACCAAGAGAAAGGTCGATGTCCTGGTTTGAGTCAGTCATGGTTCACATACCAGTAGGACCACAGCCTCAGACAAGTTGGAACAAAGTAAAACAGAAAAGTTTCTCCATGGGCTTCCTTTTCTCCCACAGTGATGGAGAACTGGAGAGAATTAAACTTTTCTGCAAAGCATCCCCAGGAAGCCTCTGGCTCTGCTCAGTCTCCAACAATTTGCCCAACAAGGAGAGGATGCAGAGAGCACCCCTACAAAGGGAAAAAAAGATGGGGAAAAGAACCAGCTACTCTGGAAAACAAGCCTGAGGAGGCTTAAATAAATACCTACAGAAACACCATGATCTCCAGACTCATGTTAAACTGCAAACAGCATTTCAGTGTAGCCTCAGCACGTTTGCTGATGATACAAAACCGGGAGGAGCTTACAAGAGTTGCCTCCGGAGGCTGAGGGTGTTGTTCTTTCTTGCAAGTCCTTAGTCAATGCCTCCTTCTCTGGCCAGGGATCCCAACTGCCTGGTTTCTCTACCATCCACTTCAATGGACTTGGCCCCATTATCGCAGCACTGGAGCAGCCAGGTGGTCAGTGGCTCACCTTCATGACAGCTATAGGCCTTTCTCAGATTTTGCAGCTCCTTCATAGATAAAGGTCTGGTGGTAACCTGTGCATCTGATGACTCCCCATCTGATGGATTTGCTTTAGAAGGACCTGCTATGTCATCATCTGACCACACTGTGTGATTTGGTTTTGGTAGATGTTTCTTTCCAGTTGCAGGGTTCAGGCTTCACATCTGGTTCCAACTCATACTCTGATTCAGCTCGAGAAGTACCCTCTCCCTACTCTGTCACTGGATGTGGCTGGTTTGTTTTCTTTTCCTCATAGGGGCAACTTGTACAGGAGCAGATTGAGTGGGAATGGCCACAGTGGCTGTCGGTGTAGCTGCTGGGAGTTAAAACAGCTTCAGTGCTCGTAATCAGAGTTGGAACAGCTTTGGTGCTTGCTGTGGGAGTTGGAACAGCAGCAGTGCTTGTTTTGGGAGCTGGGGCAGCAGCAGGGCACATGGTGGGGGGCTTGCAGAGGCCGAGTAGCTGTGGTGCTTGTTGCAAGGGCTTGCAGAGTGTGAACATTTGCAGCACATGTCCTGCACGTCAGAAAACCTCCTGGAGTCTGGAGAGATGCAGAACATGTCACAGCACCTCACAGGGCCCAAGCAACTGCAGTGCCTGCTGCTTGAGAAGGCACACACTCTACGACTTCAGGTGGCTGCCTGGCATGTACACCTGCACTAATATCTAATCTGACACCACGCAGTGAAGAGAATTAAGAATAAATTCAATGACAATAAAGATACTAAAATACTACATCCACAATCCTCACAATTTAATGGTGTTCTAAAATCCAGAGGACTTGGATTAGCATACCAGGGAGAAGTAGAACTTCCCCAAATAAAACCAGAAGTATTCTTAGTAAAAAATTCCATTCTATAACACCTGTAGTACAGAGATGCACTTGCTGCCCAGTTCAGCACAGCATAAATCAGTGATAAACACCACAGCAAAGCAGCAGCTTTCACCCAGCACCCAGAACCGGGAGCTTCCAGATAAACAATCAGCCCAAGAAACAATAACATAATGCATACAGCTTGTAAGGGAACAGCATGGCACTAACTCGGAAAGAAACCCTAAAAAGACACGAAATAATACTGCTCTCAGAAACTACATAATTTAAACAGTCTGTTTTAGTTTCCAATCCTTAAAGACTCTCAGGAAGGGAAAAAAAAAAAAAAAAAGTAGTAGATGCTCTCGAACTGGAATTTGAATTATTTGGGCAATCTATCAGAGTTCTGATCTGATCATGTCCCACATTGGGTGCCAATAAATGTCACAGTTTAGGGTCAGAGTAGCCCTTTAGACCTGTAACAGATGCTCTCTGTTAACCTCCCTCCCTCCCCAAAAGGGATGAGAATGGGAATAAGAGAGAGAGACTCGGCCTTTAGAAAAGGGAACTAGACCAGCCTTAATGAAAATAATAATAATAGCATGGAATGCATACAAATATATACAAAACTGGTATTGAACCCAACCCCCCGCAATGGCAATTATGTCACCACTGATGCTGTGGAGCAGGCACTGGGAAAGTCCCAGACTGAGCCCAGTGGCAGATGGGAATCAGGTTCAGGAGCTGGATTCTGGTGCTGGATTCAGGAACACACAGATTGGGATCAAATGCAGAACGGACAGAGCCCTCCTTGGATGCCAGCCAGTGAAGCAGCAAGGAAGAGAACTTGACCCTCCTGATCCCTCAGCTTTATACTGAATATGATGCATATGGGATGGAATCCCTCGCTGGTCAGTTTGGGGTCACCTGTCCTGGCCACTCCTCCCTGCAGGTGCAGCCTTTTA
>JANIJG010001294.1:17302-40858 GCA_024611175.1 Megaceryle torquata | reverse complement strand
TGTTACAGATCTAAGGGGCTGGGCTGACCCTAAACTGTGACACATTAAAAAAAAAAAAAAAAAAAAAAAAATCAAACTCCTTTACAGTGCCATTAACTGACTATTTTTTCCTAAATGGGATACATGAGAAGAAAATAATTTAACTGCAGCAAGGACACTAAAGTCAGTAATCTATGGGCTGTATACAGTTTGCATTTCAGTAAGACATGGATCTTTCATTATTGATAATAAATTTTGCAGAAAGTGTTATTACTCTCTTTAGTGTTAATATTTGCAGTTATTACCACTTATATTACATTGTTTTCCAGCTTGTCTGGCTCAGTGGAATGCAGCCAACTGTGTGTTGCTGACTATTTATATTTAATTTCTTTCTCAAAAGTCATAATTATTTATAAAATACAGTATGAAAATCCTTGTTCTGGTAAATTCTACCCAACAATGCAGTATAAATTGATTAAAGAAGAATGAAGCTTGTGATGGGAGAGAAATATAACTTGAAAAGGTACAGCTGTAGTAGACAAAGGGGTGTGATAACTATAAAGACCTACCTCTTTTACCAAGAACTGGAATAACAAAGACAAGAGAAGGAAACTAAGGAAAAAAAAGATGGTTCAACTTGTCTACTGGGGTTCCCATTCAAAACTAATGACAGAGGCTTAAACATATTACCAACTCAAGGTGGGGAAAAAAAAAAGGTAAAAGGTTTTTATTTATTAAACTTAGATTTCCATCTGTATTTTTCCATGTCACCTTTTCACGCTCTGCCTTCCTCTCTATATACTGTGGACTGCTAGTTGTTCATTTTAAAACCGTGTTGCTTAGAGGTATTGAATCATAAATCACAATGGTTTCCATCCAGTTTGCAGAAGGTGAGAGTACACACCAGTTCTGCATTGAATGGGAAGTTAGGTTGCCAGAAATTTTTTTGGCTTAAGACCTTGACATTCGTACCCTCTCCACAGGCATTTATGTCAGGAAAACTCAATTCTTTGAGCACTTAAAGAAAGTAAATGCAAGTGCCCTGCTTGGATTAAAGCAAATTCACTGAAAAATCATACAGAGAATTGTTTTGCTTGGAATAGAGCTTTAAGATCATCAAGTACAACTGTCAACCCATCACTGCAAGGTCACCACTAAAACACATTGTTAACAACACATTTATGCATCTTTTAAATGCTTCCAGGGATGGGGACTCCATCACTGCCCTAGGCAGCCTTTTCCAGCACTTGACAACCCTTTTGGTGAAGAAATTTTTCCTAATATCCAGTGTAAGTAGAGAAAACTTTAAAAAGTGAACTGTGACTATAGAAGTGGAATGTGGTTAGGCATGGAAATAAGCCTTGTAGCTGGCTTGAGCTCAGGTGTTTTTATTACTTATGCAGGAAGTAGTTGCACAGTTGCATGTATAATTTGACAGTAGATGACACACAAGCCTGGCTGGAATGGGTCTGGAACTTTGACCTCTAGGTTAACAAGTTATTGCAGTCTGGATTTTGGTTTGCTGTATGGATTTGTGACTGGGGTTTTTCTAGAGCTGGTGATTATTACTAGATGCTGCTCTGGAAGGGAATAAAGGATATAGCTACTAACAGGATGTAGCTGGCATTTATAGCCAATATACAAATAATGTCATTGTTCTAAGCAATCCTAGATACATACAGGGCTTGGAGTTCCAGATTAAGGCAGCAGGCTCCTGATGACTCTGCCTCTGCAAAGGAAAAGCAGGAGATGCAAAGAATTGAACAATGAACCTCAGGATGAATCTTACTCATAGTTTCTGTTTGCCCCTTGTTGCTTAGGCCCTGAAATGCAAAGCTTGTAAAGTGGCCTGAAAGTTTCTGCTAGCTTTTTTTTTTTTTTCTTTTTTTAAAAATTATTGTTATTATTTTCCTCTTTTCTTCTTTCAAAAAGAATGAAAGCTGTCCAGAGCATCTGAAACAGCACGAGCAGTGCTGGGTTAAGAGTTGGACTCAATTATCTTAAAGGTCTTTTCCAACCTACTTGGTTCTATGACTCTGTGCTTTGATATTTCTTATAGTTGTGTATTCAGTTTGGAAGTAGAGTAACTTCTGACGGCAAAGCCTTTGTTTTGGGACATGACTCATGATAACATTCTTGCTTCCTCTTCTTTCTATGTTTCTATGTGTGTTACCAAAAATAAAAAGTATTAGTAAGCTAGTAATGTTTGCAGCTCTCTTAAGAAAAGTGTATTGCTTTCATGAGATTGTGCAGGTGTAGCTACTTAAAACTGGGAGTGAGGGTACTAGAAGTGGATGGAAAGGCATTCCATTTATCAAGGTTATATTAGTGCCAGAAGGCTAACCAGAGTGAGGAGTCAGGAAATTTACTTTGATCATGAAATGGTAGGTAGAGTCAGAATACTATAAATGTATCTAAAGCACAGCTCTGAATTAAAATTTTCTGCGTTTACAGTTCTTTTTTCAAGTGACTTCTGCTCTTGCAAATAGGTTGAGACACAGTAAAGATATATCCATGTAGTCCACGCTCCCCAGAGGAAGGCAACCATGCTAGATTTTACTTAGTTGATGGATGGTATCAGGGCTACTCTGAAACCATCCAATCTCCTTTGGCTTAATTTATTTAATAGTCATTCTACAGTGATTATCTCATTTCTTAGGGAAATGCTAATTGAGAATTGTCCAAGGGAGATGATGGTCCATGGAGCATCAGAGAACCAAAGAGCCAAAAGATTTGGACAGATCTGACTTTCCTTACAACACAGATTGCAGTGTCTGTCTGTTATAGCCACTTCATCCCCCCTTTTTAATTTTCTCTCATATGGAAAGTTGTGCCTCACCAAGCCTCTTAAATCATAATAATAAATCAGCTGCAAAAATGAAAATTATCAGTTAATGTTTTTTTTCCTTGTTAATTATATTTATGTTCAGCTTCACTGTGGTCCCACGTTACTCATGGAAGGACCTAAACCATGTCCATTGATACATAGCAAAACTGAATGTGGATTGAGTGTTGCTGTGATTTGCTGTAATATAAACAGTTCTGCTAATGTAGGAGTAATAATTGTTGATTTCAAATTTAGAACGTATTTCTGAGGGGGGAAAAAAAAAGTTTTTAACTATTTTTTTTCTGCAGAACTTACCAAAGCTTTCTTCTTTTCATTTAGTGTTAAATTGAAGATACATTAAAAATTGCCCTTTTTGTTATAAGAATCCTATGATTTTTAATCAATAGGAGAGAGATGAAGAAAGAAAAAGATGACTTAATTTAGAATCTATAGAGGTTATTCCAAACCCAAGAATAGTATCAGATGAAAGTGTCCAAGTACTGTCAGCAAACACTCTGAAAACAACTCAGAAACAGGGCATTTGGAGTGGAGAATGCAGACTGCACCACAGACTAAACTGAAGCCCAAGATGTCAATTTAGGGAGGAGCTGGAGAGTTCTGAAGCTGAAAATGAAAAGCCTGAATGTGATGTGAAACAAGGAATGACAAAACCAGGTGTGAAGGGCAGGGAGGTGGCAGCTGTATTCCCAAAAAAAACCCCAAAGAACACGGCGTGACAAGCAGGAAAAGGGGTAATGTCAAAACTATCTACTATGGTTTCAGGATCAGAGAGAGAGGCAAAATGGATTTAGAGAACAATGTGAAGATAAAGCAGAAAGGATTTAGCAATAGCTTAGCTAAAGGAGAAATAGGTTTGAATGTTCTGATGATGGAAGAAAATAAAAGTTTGACAGAAGGGGAAGAGATCTAACAAACTTGAAATGTTTTTTTGGTTAGTTAGCTGGAGGTGACAAGGCACACCTTCGATTCTACTGCTAAAAATGGGAGCTGTGAGTACAGCCAGCAGAGATTTATATCACTCGAGGCAAAAATGACTTTTGGAAATACTGATGATAGGTGATGTCATTTATCTGAAAGAGACAAAGTGCACAAAAAGCTGCCCTTGAGACTGCAGGAGAAGAAAATTTGTCTTTTATCTGCTTATTCAATGAGAGGAGGAGGAGTTACTATTTTTCCTTTCTTCTTTAGCATTATATAGATGGATAGGTGCAATCATCAAAAAGATGTTAAAAATATTGAGATAAGACTTGGACCTTGTCATTGGCTTCCTGGTTGCATGGATAAGACAAATTTCAGTGAAGGAAAACAGAAAGTATACTGTAGATTCAAAGGGTTAAGAACTAGAGGAGCTACAGGAATTACTTTGCTATACAAAATACTGAAAGAGCTTTGGAGGAAGGTTCACTGGAACAGGTTTGGTAGTGAAGATGAGAGACTGAAAAATCAGAGAAGAGACAGTGTGGTCAGTGGTGTGGGCATGTGAAACTCTACTGCATGTGAAATTCAGGATAAGCTCAGTATTTCTCAGCACTGTGAACAAAGTTGAGTTTTAATGCCCAAAATGTGAAGCAAAAATAAATTTCCTCTCCCAGAGAGGATGACTCCTGTGGCTGCTTCCACTTGACTGAAAGTCTGCAGCCACTGTAGACAAGAAGTCAGACAGTGCCATGGCAACTGCGATGAGACTTAGCAAGTCTGTCTCTTCTTGCCTTCTCTTGTCAAGCTTTTTTCCATCTTGATATCTTCTTTTCTTTCCTACTTCCCCCCCAAGCCCCCAGTTGCTTGCTTTGCTAATAAGTGAATAAAAATGAGGAAAGACGTATAAATTGGTAGCCAAAGGTAAGACCTCGCATAAGGATTATATCACACACATGTCAAAGGTACTAATGGCAAAGTTGACTGTCTTTAATAGGCAGATGAAAAGGCATGTTTCTGTTCTCTGAGTAAATATTTTACTGTCTAGAAGTCCAGCAGTAAGAGTTATTATTACAGATCGATTTAAGGATACAGGTAAGGAAGCACTTAAGGATTATCTATTTACTTCATGTTGTCAGCTTCATATGATACAGTCCATTAGTTTTCAAAGGCTCCAGTGAAGTCCAAGATACTTTAAAGCAAAAATAAGTTATTCATGTTGATTTGTAAAGCTTTTTGTGCCTAGGGCCTTGACTACTTCAGAGGCTTAATATCTGTCATTGTGCAACCACCTCTTAGGGGTGTCATTCATTATTCACTGAAGAAACCTGAATTACTTCAGTAAAAGACCCAAAAGATACCTTCTCCTGATCCAAGAGCTCAAATGACAGAAAACCTACTACAGACCTTATTTAATATGGTTAATTATTTTCACTTTTTAAAAAGGTGAACCTTACCTACAGCCTTAAATCTTGAGCTTCCAGCTGTTGAATTGATTATGGACTGCTGTATAAGATTGTAGCCCTTCAGAGTCAAAATCAATCCAAGAGAGGTTGGTGATTATCTTCTAACACACTTGGATGAAGAATCAAGTAAATGTTTTTAGAACTGCTTATTCTAAAAATAGTATTTAATTGAACTAAGCACTGTATATTTGACTGTGAACATATTTTTACCTGTTTCCCTCATTTTTTGTGCTTAATTTCCTTCAATTTTTTGAGGGAAGAAGATGAAATTTTGTTGTCTGGAAGAGATAAGTAGCTACAGACAACTTCTTTTACAGTTTTATTGATTTCAGATATACAGACTGTATATATTAGCTAATTTTTGGTGCAGAGAATATTAATGTACTATGATGGTGTAACTGAGTAGTATGGTTGTACGATCTGAGCATGTGAACATCTATCTGTCCATCATTTTTAATGTGCTTAAGGTTTTAAAGTATGTCTTATTTTGTGAACTGATGAGAGAATAAATACTTTTATGATAGAATAACTACAGTTCACAGTACCAAACTAAATGTGGGTTGATTTAACCAATTTTGGAAAGAAAACATTCAGTACAAAAGTTCTTAGAGCAGCTTTCCAGTTCAAAGGCACTTTGGTAAACCTGGACAGAAAACTAGCAGTACTGGAACTAAGTGAGATTTTACATTTCTGCAACATATCTGAGCAATCAGCCAGACCTCTGTGGTTTAATATGTATAATCTAGTAAATGGTTTAATGAGATCTGGAGCTATTTGCTCTAAAGATTGACAGTACACTGGTGAATAGCCCTGCAGACTTCAGGCATACAATGAAAATTTGCTTCCTCTTTAAATTCTTCAACTTCTTGGATAGACTTTATTAATTCCCTAAATATAAGCAGGTGCCAAAATTCCTTATATATTATAGTCCTCCTTTCTTCTATATTTAACTCTATCTCATTAAACAGATTATATGGTTTCCCCTCATAATTAAATGCAGATCAAATATTATATTGTAATATTATATTCATAACATAAGAAATTACACCTTTTCAGCTGTCATTATGAAATTCTTAAAGACAGAAGAGCTACTCTGACACTGTTTTGTTGTTTGTTTGGGTTTTTTTCCTGAAACATCTGGTCAATATAAAAAACGGTAACTTCTCCTTATAGATGTGACAGTACAGTCAGAAACATCACAGAAGAAATGTGCTCTGTTCTTTCCCACTTGAATTCCATTTAAAGGTAATTCTTTGCCTATTTTATACTTTCAGTCTTTGGTAATACTGATGTCCTTCAAAGTTTTCTGTTGTATATGGGTTATCTGGACAATGGCAAATTTAAGTATTAGTAGAGCTCAGGGAACAGAGGGAAAAAAACCTTAGATCTATTAGAGTCTTATATATTAATTCATTAAGTATTTGGCTTATTTGATAACTAAATAAAATTTCTATTTCCACTCGGTACTTAGGGTCAAACCAATCTATGGGAATTGCTTACAAAAATTCTTCTGCATTTTTAAAAATCTGATCAAGACAAGCATTGAGAACTCAAACCTTTCTTCATATTAACTTGCAGAGTCCCAAATGTAAATTCAACCCATTTAACGTCAATCACATAACTAAGTTAAGGCTTCTTACAGAAGTGAAAGGGTTTAGCCATGGGGTCTCCACTGAGCTCAATGTAACCAAAATGCTCAGTGTAACTTGGTCCTGTATCTTTGGAGTTTAGTAGGCAAATGTACATAATTTCCACAAGTTTGGCTCAGGTATGATTTAAGTATAAACAAACAAAGTTTATGTTATTAGTTATCTCAAGCTGTATCCTAGAGAGATTTATTTGGATAATACTGCCCCAATTCTGATTTATCTGGTTTCAAACTGAGTCCCTAATTACATGATTTCTAAGAGCAAAATTCTGTTTCCCAGCTCTAAGGGTAAGCAGAGGTGAGAATAAGGCTAGTTTACTACTGCACATATAAGAAAACAGTTCCCATTATGCATATGTGCTCTGTTCTGCTCAACTCTGCCCTTTACTCTTTTTTACTTTTTTCCATCCTACATGGTTGTGGAGTAGTGGAAATTGGCCCAATCTGTTATGAGCGCTGGAGTCAAGCTACAGCATTTTCTCAAAAAGAACAAAAAGCGGGAATCACGTTACTGCTATTTACCTGAGCAGCTACATTAAGCCTAGCCCTTATGAACCCCTTAATTATGGCAATTTATCAAATTCAACTTAAAATACATAACTTTTCACAAAAGCCATATCATTAGCATGCCCTATTTTGTCTGTCTTTATGAAAAAGTAGAAAGCTTTCTTTAAAATAAGACCATCTTTCCACCCATCCCCAAAAGCTGAAAGAAGCCTGATATATTGTATGCTTTCACTGTGGTTTATGTCGATGGAAAAGTACCACAATGCACAAAAATGGGTTTCCCCAATTAGGATCTTAATCTGTAATTTCTCCCCAAAAGTAATTATTACACATGCAGTCCTACTCAACAAAGACTCACAACAAAATAGCCAAAACTTAGGGTGGGAGGTGGAATGTGGCTGATTTTGAAGTCACATGAGAATAGTTATATATTTCAGCTGAAAAGACTGCTCTGTAAAGACCAAGGTCAGCTTAACTCACTAGAACCATACAAAACACCAATATGAAACGCTTGTTGCAGTGAATTGCTGTATATAGAAGATGCATTACTTTTTGTGAAAACATGCATTAGTGCTTGCAAGTGTTATCAAAACAAAGTGTTATGAAAACAAAGCACATTCCCTGCTCTGCCCAGCTGACGATAGGATTTCTGGAAGTGCTCAGCAAAGTACAATATATAATCAATGATTTATATTTACCTGTTTTGTTTTGGTTTTTTTCTGAGAGGGCAAGCCTTAGGAATGAGGAAGTACTTGCATCTTTGTTTTGCGAGGCCTTGCAGACTATGCTGACTATGCTATGGTTCCATATCCTTTTCTGACAGTAAGACTAGAAAGAGAGGAGTCTCACCTGATTTAATGGCTTTTCCTACAGCACTGAAATGGGAAGGAACTTCCCCTAGTTTCAGTCTGTCTGGCAGCCTCAATCCCCCTGTAGTTGGAGATCTAGAACCTGCTTTGATTCCAGATTTGATGCTTATCATCTTTTTGCCATACTTCAATTTTTTTATAGCTACTGCAATAGTAGAAGCTCTTAGGATCTAGACTAGTATTATTCTGGGCACTAGTATCATTATGTTGGGCACAGTGAAGACAAGTACAAGCATTAGCTTCCACCCCAAGAAATCTTAAAATGCAATCTGCTCTTCTGTAAGCTTTTCAGTTCTGTAGACAGTGTCTGTGTTAGCAAATAACGTGGAGCAGTGGATGTGGATCTGCAGAAACAAACAGGTGGTGCTGCAGGCTCAATGTACTCACTGTATGTGTTTTGAAGGGATGGGGTTTACCTCAGACTAGTTAAGATCTCATTCTGTGAACTCAATGCCTATTAATGGTTGATGTGCACTTCTAATTTGGTTTCATCTTTAACTAGTCTAGTTAGTGCACACCAAGTGGTCCATGATACCAACCAAAGCAGATAAAGGGGGACAATCAGGAGGTTTGCTTCAAAAGTACATTCCTGGGGAAAAAAGTACACCCATGTCTTTTTTGTATAAAATATGTTGTTGTAGTAGTGCAAGCATGTTATCTGTGTCCAAGAAGTTCATATCCTGAGTGCCTAATGAATCCACATATCTGAATGGAATCCAGTTGAAACCAATGGCTTAATATCTTCCAGTCAATCCTGTGTTTCTCTTATTTTCTGTGCCCAAAGCACAGACCTTAAAGAATTACAAGATAACACTCAAAGCTTTTTCGTGTATGATTGTGACTATTTTGAGCAAAACACTGGTCACACTGTTAGAGCAGAGGGCTGGAACTCATCCACATAAACAAGCAAACCAGTATTTCCTTTTGTACTGCTCCCTTTTTGCCCCACACTGCCCAAAAACTTTAACAAAATATTTGAGACTGTCCCCCAAACGCTCTGCTACCCAACACATAGCTTAGTGGTTAAAGGCTCAACTTTTTTAAACTGGGATATCTTAACCTTTTTAACCTAACAGCAGATGATAATAAACCATAAGACCTAAAGTTGAGTTGAAATAGTATATAGTAAAAGAAGGATATCAAACCAGCCAGCTTATGTTAAACATAATGAAACTGTGCATAAACTTGTTGGGTAACTAGAACAAACATATGCAAGAAAATATTTCCAATGCTCTTCATTTCTCCTTTTAGTAATATTGGACAATACAGAAAAAATAGAACAGTATCTTTGTGTAAAATCACTTCTTATGACAAAATTCCCAAACAAGTCATCACAGAGGGATTGTTTGTGGGAAATGAGGATATATAGATAGGTTTCTTTGTTAAGAAATAATGCTTTGGTTCTACCATTGTTATTACAGTATGATTCAGGATAACTGGCCTGTCTCCTGGTCTTGTGTACCCAAGTATACTGGTGAAATGTGAAAAGCTACACAGAAGCCTCGAACAAATCATCATAGTAATTCTTCTGCTAATGCTGCAGCAGAAGCTGGATCGAAGAACAGAAGCAGCAGACAGAGCCTCCGCTGTTTCACCTCTGTGAGGCAAAAGGTAAGAATTAAAAGTTGGAAAAAGAGACAGTGACAAGGCTTACACTGGAAATTACCAACAGTTCCCTCTTTGTATGGCTACAGATAAAAGGCCAACAAGAAATGAGAACTAATGATAGTATTTACCAAAATGTAGGCTGTTTCCGTGAGTTCTGTATTTACTGTTGCTACACTAATGGAACTATTGCAAGACTGTTGGTTTACAAACAAAAAAATGAGATACTTTGATTTTATCATCACTTACATAAACTTCATGTTCTACTGTTAATGTAATAAGGATAAATTTATCTTCTTTAATACAAGAAAACTCAAATTGATACATATTAGCTTCAAATAGTTTCAGCCATTACAGATACAATTGCTTACAAATCTCACTATACTTCAGAAACAAAGTTAAAAGTAAAAATATATTTTAAATTGTTTAGTACAATTGATTTAGATTGTATAGTACAACTTAATACCTATTCTTGTAGTTAATGTAGGGTTCAGTAATTTGTAAAACAGGGGAAAAAAAAAAAGGAAAAAAGTATTTGGGGAACTCGTAATTCAAATGGCTCAAACTATGTCTGGTGGGAGCTCTGCAAAGTTGTTTGGTTTTTTTTTTTTAGTATATGTCAGCTACTCTAACCAGAAACATTTCTGAGGCACAAGTGTACCCATTCAATTTAGTAAAGATTTCATAGGCACACTTTGGAAATTCTGAGGAAGAATGAAAAAGGAGTTAACTGGCTAGTGATGAAATCCAAGTTCCCCCTGCAAGTCATCTTTTTTCATTGAAGAAAACAAAACCAAAACCAAACCAAACAAACAAAACCAAAAACCACACAAAACAAAACAAAAAAAACCAAAACACCTCAACACCTCAAGTTTTGGATTGAATCTAAAATAAAAATGTTTCTGATCTCAAAAACATCATATCTATTTCCAGTATAGCCTATTGAGAATGTATTGAGACGTAATCTGGTAAATTGGTGGCAATGGCTCATTTATGCTCATAATCACATTGTCATAAAGCCTGGGAACCCTGAAATCAAGCCTGCAATGGAAACTGATATGGAATCTGGGGTATGTAATTTTTGCTGTGTATTCCAAGTTTTATTTTAGTAGGTACCATCTGGAATTAAAAACGTTAATGAAGATTATGAGATTAAAAGGGTA
Source organism: Megaceryle torquata (assembly GCA_024611175.1). Taxonomy (NCBI): domain Eukaryota; kingdom Metazoa; phylum Chordata; class Aves; order Coraciiformes; family Cerylidae; genus Megaceryle; species Megaceryle torquata. Next base: position 29,858 of record JANIJG010001294.1, on the reverse strand, counting down.
AAAATCTACAGCAGCTCCCGTGGATATTATAGCAAAGATCCTTTCATGTACCTAAGGAGATAGCCCCATACCATGTGTCAAATACTCTTCAAGATATATATATATTTAATTTTTATTTAATTGGTTTTCACTTTATGTATATAATGGATTTTTTGTAAGGAAGAAACAGTTCTTCAGAGCCTTTAAAATGGATGAAGGGGGAAGGTGAGTGCATAATTCATGTACCAGTCTCAGCCCACCATCCTGCACAAAAGGAAAGCTTGAAAGTAAAAAAAAAAAAAAAAAAAAAAATCCCAGCACTTGTGCGGTTTAAAAGAAGGGGCTGGGATGTTAAATAAGGAAGAAATAGAACTTATCTTCCACAGTTTGAACTCTGAAGTGTTAGGTAAGTATAAAGGGAAAACATGCTGAAGCGCATGAGGGAATTTTGACCAAGGCAGTGGAAGCTTCATAGTGACAATACCGAAATGTGACTGCAACATGGCACACTGTTCTTGAAAAGCTGTAACTGCTATCCTAACAATCTTTTACTGTACAATTGCTGCTTGAATTTCTACCTAGTACAGGGCTCTTTGTTGGTCTTGACATTTTGTTTCTTTTTAATCTTGTCTACTGTAAAACTACAGGAAAAGTTGCAAAGGAATTACAGGAAAAGAAATGTATGTTTCAGGTTCTCTGTGGGAGACTGGAGCTGGCTGCCAAGCAGAAGTTTCAAAGGAAGCCTCACTATTTGAGATGCTACAGGAGTGTGGAGCAGCTGAGGAACAGGGAATTACCATTATACAAGCCTTCTAGTTCCTGGCTGAATGGGACAGATTTCTTGTAGAAACTGAAATTGAGGTAATGTAAATCCTTAATACCTATGACAAAAGAAGTGTCACAGTGAAGTGGGAAGAGGCACCCCATGTAAGAACTCTGGCAGAATGAACCCCAAGAGGGCAAGCTGCCCCAGGTATGTGTCTGTGGGGTGCCTCAAATGAATGGTAGGTGAGTTTAAATTGTTTGTGACAAAAAAACAGGCACACAGAAAGTGGAATATGCAGATCTGACTTGTAGGGACAAGGGAAGGAGACACATGGTGCTGGGCCAACAAATGTCTTTTCTTCTCTCCACCTGATGCCATCCAAAGCACTTAGCATCAACTCCTCTGCAGTGGAATGCAGTCAGGTAACAAATTATGCCAGGTGGGATATCCCGCTGTTTTGAAATGCAGACTTCATGGGGAAGAGCGAAGAGAGATCCTGACAGGGTACTTGGTGGATTCAGTTCAGCCTTGACTACTTGTTTCTTCCATCTTAAGAAGGAAGAAAAAAGGCAAAATGAATGGAGAAGGAGTCCTTGCTTTGGCAAAGAAATTCTTGCTCAGTCCTGGAGTGGGCAAAATTGCTACACGTTGTTTTGATTAGCATGTATGTGTCATTTACAGTTATTTATCCAAGAGGATAAATAACTCTAGTGCTTTTGTCCTAAACTTGATATTTTCTTTTCCAAAAGTGAGGCAGTGATCAGCTGCTTTTCTCTTATCCTCTGAGGAAGAGTTCTACAGGTGCTGAATTGCACTCAGAACAGTGGAGAATGATCACTCTGATTTACAAGGAGGCTTCAGGTCAACACCCTGCTGAGAAAGAGAAGGAACAGGTTCTGATCAGAGGAAGAGAACTGCTTCTACCTGAAAGTTAAACAGGTGCCCTTTAGGGGAAACTGACCAGGGATCACGGGTTCAATCAACTCTAGAGATGTGGTAATCACTAGATAGAATGATAGAATCATTAGGGTTGGAAAGGACCTCTAGGATCCTTGAAACCAACCTTCATCCTAACATCTCTGTCCATTAGACCATAGCCTCAAGCGCTATGTCCACTCATTTTCTAAATAGCTCCAGGGATGATGACTCCACCCTCTCCCTGGGCAGCCTGTTCCAGTGCCCAACCACTCTCAGTGAAGAATTTCTTCCTAATATCCAATCTAAACCTCCCTTGACACAACTTGAGGCCATTTCCTCTCGTTTTACCATTAGTAATTTGGGAGAAGAGACCAACACCAGCCTCACTACAACCTCCTTTTAGGTAGTTGTAGAGGTGGAGATGGGTCATTTACTTAAGTAGTCTTGAGGCAGCAGTAACTATTCATTACTGCAGAGCTATCAACATGATGTGTTTTTTTTTTCTTTTTTTCTTTTTGCTTCTTTTCATGGGTTTCCTTCCCTTCCCTGTGCATATAGAGAGCAAAACAGAAAAGCTATTATATTAACTAGCTCTTAAATAAGGTGGAACGATGAGCTTAGTTATAAGTAGTGTTTATATATGGTACTGAAGAAGAAAAATATCCACAGTCTACAGCTATTAACACAAATGATTTCCACTCATGGATTTGGAAAGTTCTTAGTCCAGATTAACCTGCCTTCCTGTGTTTGAGTGAGTAATGTCACAAGAGATTGATAGTCTTTCCTTTTGAGGACAGGAGTAACAAGAGAAGAAAGATGGGCATTCAAATCAGTGGCATCAAATGAAGGGTAGTCTCATGCCAAAGAAATCTGTAAGTTCAAACTGCCTGAGATACAGCCCTGCACAACAGTCAAAACAAGTTATTTAAAGCTGCATGGTGAAAGAGGACAGGTTATAGAGGCCAGACATTAAAGAGAGAGCTGCTCCTGTGTTGATAAGACTAATCTGTTCACTTACACATTCAGCTGGGATATAGAAGACCCATATTCAGTTTGAGGTTTTACAAAGCCTCTCTGGACAGTTAATCATTCAAGCTTTTCTGTGGTTTATATAGGAGAAATGGGTGAAATAGTTCTCTTGTTCATGGTCATGTGCTGGTAACCAACAGAAAACATCACTGCCAAGCTGGTCTTACTCCATGCTCCATCATGGATCATTCAGAGAAACAAGGATGGATGTTTTCTGTCTGTAAGCTTTGCTTATGAAATGTGTTCTCACTGAAACCCATTAATCAAAACAAAGTTCGACGCATGGCTGTTTGCATGAGCTAGTGTTTACTGAACTCAGCAGAAATCTTTCACTGGATGTTTAATGTCTTCCTCTCTGGATGTGATGCTTTATAGACAGTGGACCAGCTGAGGAAGAGTAAAAGCCCCTGGGATGAGTATTAGGGCAACAAAGATCACGGAAAGTTAATCTGAAGGGTTACATAGTTTGTAGTTTAAAAGTCATCATAACCCTACAGTTGAGACAGTGTTAATGTAAGTACTGCTGCAGCATGATGGTTGAAAGGCATAAGGGAAACAAGGTTGTTTAAGTTCTAAATCAACTTTAAATGCATTTATTCTTACTTTTATTACATTTATCCCCATAGTCTGCAGAATAGAGTGCCCAAGAAGCTGAACACTGACACAATAAATCTTTCTATTTCATCAGGCAAACCAATTTAATTTTGAAGTTATGTGCCATTGTTTGAACTTCTGGAGTTCTTTACTCGAGAGATAATCTTTATTAGATAACATTGCCTTGAATTTGCCATAATTTCAAAATAAGCTGATAACAATGACATAGAATACTGTTTGTAGATAAGGAACAGAAGCAGGAGGAGCATGTGGTGCAAGAAAGGCTGTGTCCAACCGTAGGCACCTAGCTCTGTTCCAGGACAAGTAGTGGTTGTCTTGGCAGCTTGCTTGTTGAGAAGATCTCAGTACCATAAAGTCCGAGTGGTCAGATTCAAGGTCTGGGGACACTAATGTCAGCTCCATGCAAACTTAATGTGCAAAGCTGTGGATAATGCTGAAGGAATCCAGGGAGTTAGTTCCTGAGATGGCAGATTTTTGTTTTGGTGAGAATGAGGAGGACTTCTGGTTTTGGCTCTCCTGGGAGAGTAAAAAAAAAAAAAAAATTAGCTTCCTTTCTCTCCCACTCCTGTTCTGTGATTCACATATCCTGACTTATTTTCTTATACAGAAAAGCAACATGGTTGACTTCTCTAGTCATCATTTTGGTGTGTTCCGCCTCTTTTCACATCAAATGCTTACTTAGTAGATACCTTGAGCGCAATTTGTAATTAGAAGGACAAATTCAATATGTCCACAGAGTGTTTTTCAGAGGATTTACTATAATCTACTTGTTTTATCTTTCCATTAATATTTTCTGGAGTAATTTTTATGCATCTAAACTAAATTAGCTGATGAACCTGGAGTGAAAAGTGGGTTTTAGACCTCAAGACCAAAATTCCTGAAAAGTCTTCAAATTCTACAGCTATGGGATTTTCATGAATGAAGTAAGGAGCAGCACACAAGAGGTCTTCAGGTAAGACACTTCCCATAGCATAAGCAGTAAGTGAAAATGTGTCTTGAAAATTCGACCCTCACTTGATATTTATTCTACTATCCATTACGTGTTGTCTTTTAGACTGTATTTTCTACACTCTAGTATTGCACAATGATAAATGATTCAGAAAATTAAAAATTAATATAATGAAAGTTGGGATAGGGATTACTTATGACTTGTTTGGTTTGTACAGATAAGAGATGTTATCAGGCTAATCTATGTTACTTTGGACATGACCACACTTAGAGTTCATTACCAGCAACATCTCTGCTGTGTAGGTTTTGTACCAGCTAAGTTGCTTAGCAACCTTAACTCGAGGATAATGATGTCTTGCTGCCTGTGATTAAATAATGTTTTTTTCCCCGTATTCTGTTTATGATATATCTAGCTTACTTATTTTCTTGTTTGCAAACTCTGTTCCTCATTTTTCATTCCAAATATAGCAAGGTATAGATACATTCCTTGAATAGTTTTGTATTTAAAATTCACAAGTCACCTACTCAAGTGAATGCAAATAGCACAATAGTATTACAAAAAACCCCACACTGTGCAGTAATGCGAAGAACAGAAAATGGAGAAGCAGTCTATAGAACTACTACTGATACCCCTGAATAAATCCTTAAAACCTTTTCAGCAGAAGCGCTTTGCTAATAACTGTGGATAATGCTCTAGCTGTACGATTTAATTCTTCTCTTATATAAATAAATAGAAAGCTATGGGACTTGCCCATATGCAATGCTGTACTTTGGACCTGGTCCAGAAAAATGAAATACTGTGTTTTAAGTGGCAGCAAATGTCTCTCGTTACTGTTAGTAGATGGGGCAATTAGTTTAATAGTATTTACAGAAGACTGTTGGACCTCAACATTAGCAGTATTCTGAGCTAATATCTGAAGGATGGCGCACATTAAAATGGGTATTTGGTGACATTATCTATTTAATATATTTCACATGATTCTGTTAATTCCTACAGAGCTTATCCCTATGGTTACCGTGACAGAAAATTAATCAAACAGAAAAACGTTGAAATTAATCCATTCTGAATAACGTTCCAGTGAAATCTACAGTCTCATTTAAGCACTGGGGCATGGGTAGAAGTGACAGCTCTTTAGCTAATAGTATAACCCATACCTGCTAGGAGGAGGGATTCTGTCCCAGAATTTGGTGTCTCTGTAATAAATTACTTTCCGGACTGTAGGAAGCGGTGGTTTTGGAATGGAGGACTAGATAGGAGCTACTGGTGTAAATTGCATGCTCCCACTAGGCTGGAATCAAATCATTAATATTTTATGGTGTAGAGATTTGTAACTGAAATACTAATAATATTGGTATGAATGCAACATAAATGGAAATACTTGTATGTAACAACACCAAAAGTTCCAGCAAAGTAAGCGTTACAGGACTGGGACTTGTATTGAACTCTCAGGACACTGTAGCCAGCAATAACATTGAGGAATATGCTGTTTATTTAAATCTCGGCTAAGAGCATAGCACTGATGTTTCCTCAGTGCAAGACTGTCCATCCTAAACCCAAGAGGATGACAGCAAGTTGCAGCCTATTATATGTCAGTCCTTTCCTTTTTCCCCAACTGGAAAGCATACATTTAAAGACAAAACAAAACCCTGAACAAACAAACAAAAACTCCAGACAACATACAGAGATCTTAGCTAAGGCTTATAGAGCTACTGGGGTCAGAAAGCAAAACACCACGTTCTCAAATGGGTAAATGGCTTGTCTTTGTGCTTCATTATTGATTTTACTCTAAATTCAGCTACCTTCATCCAAGAGATGGGAACGGCTCTTGTAGTGTGGCATTTAACTACCATTTTCAAGGGCTTCTAATATATCAAGTTTCTTACAGTTCCCTGTTTATTTTTATTTCAACAATTATAACTACTTAGAAATACAGTAATTCTATCTAACTGAGCATTTGGTGTAAGCTTTTAGTTACTGAACTAGACTGGCTTCCACTGCAATGTTGGGTATATGATGATGCTGCCTAAAGCAGGAGGGGAAAGTATCTGTAACATGCAATTATATTAATGTCTATAGTGATCTTATTGTTACAGTAGTTTCTTTAGACCTCTGATGTAAAATCTCGGCATTTGTGCAATTAATTCCTGGAGGATCTGTCTGGTGTTTCTTGAATATTTTTGTGAATAATACTTGAAAAGTTGACGCGTTACCTCAACAGAAGTCAGAAGTTGTTCCCTGTAGGATATAGTCCCTCTACATGAAGAATTTCTTTCAAAAATAAACTTATTACACATCTACCTTCCAGATGCATAATAAATCTGAGATTGTGGTTGGATTGTGAGACCCTGTCATCCTATTGTTTGAAGCATATTAAAAATGTAGTTCTTCACAAGGAAAATCATGCAACCAAAATACAAAACCTTGATAAGAGCAATACCAATGCAGAATAGGAATACAGTAAGGTCAATTAAAATACCCTTTGGAGTGACAGGGAGTTCTGCTAAATTTAGTTCACATTTACTTTACTCTGTTACAGCATATAAGCATGCTCATTCAAGTAAATCTTTGGCATCTGGAGATCCCCTTTACTTGAAATCACACATTAATTAAAACACTTAGGCTTATAATGGATTCAGTATTAGTCTGTGCAAAACAATAGTGAGAAACATCTAGGATGCTATCAACAGTCATAAAAGGTTGAGGATCTCATCCACTGATAATTATGAATGTAGTTAATAGAATCTGGAGCACTTGATTTCTTTTCATAATGAGATCCCCAGTGGGGAGTTCACAGGGGTAACTTGGCTAGCTCTGGAGTTGAAGGCACACTGAATGACAGCAAGTCATGATGGGAAGTGCATCTTGTATGAATCATCAGAAAATGGCAACTGGGAATAATGTGGCATTTGTAAGGGAATCCCTATAATCCCTGGAGTTAGTGCCTGTGTAGTCACAAAGGAGTTTTACCCAGTCCAAAATTCTTCAAAATGCTATCTGCTATTTAAGAAATGTTAGCAAATCAGAGAGATTGCATTGTGATAAGTTAAAATATTTTCTATTTTTTAATTATAGCTAATGTTTTTTTTTCACAGGAAAACATTTAGACCTTGGTAGCATTTAATGACAAACGTATAACTTCAACAGCTAACTATAGTTTCAGTGGTGGTGTAAGAACATTTGAAATAAGATAGTCAAAACATCTCTCACATTATACACTCACTCAAAATTCAGGTTTAAAACCTTCATGGGGAATCATATTTAATATTTAGTTAAACATTGCCAATTATCTTTGGAACCACAGAGTAAAACAGAACTTTAGTCCTGTCACAAAAAGTGACATGGAACAGCCTGTTCCAATATGAATGAAGCTCTGAACATAAGTAATCCTTTTAAAGAATAAAAAGGAAATACATTAAAGGTTCAGGCTCTCACTAAAATCAGTTATTCCCTATACTGATCAGGAAATGTGATCCTCTTAAAATGATCTCAGAGAGGATACTGTCATTTTGATAATTACACATGACCCCAATTTATGCTAAGATACATGTAGAAGTAAACTACATTTTATAGCTATTCAAATATTTATAAGCTTTCCAGATGAGTAGTGCTAATTAAAGCTTCATACACTTAAAAAGAACATTTCAAATAATACTTTTAGCTTGGCTTTTATAAAACCCTTTTTTTCCCCCCCTTCACCTTGATGTCATACAGCAGCACAGCTGCAGTGGCATTATGTGCAGAAGGCCATCATAACTGAAGAGTAAATGAAGAGCTACTATTTCCACTGCATTCAAATTTCCCACAACTTATTTTGTTGGCATTCATAGATTCTAATTCGGAATTGTGGGGTTCAAATTGAATTATTTAATTTGAATGTTTCCCAAGGCCTTTAAGAGTAGCTACAGAGAGTGTAAATCACTAGTGTAGAGTAGTAGAGAGTGTAGAGCACTGGTCTGAACACCACCAGCAGTTTTTCCACTTGCTGTGAACTAACTACAATATATTTTTTTGGCAACAGAGATCTTTCAAGTTTTCTTTTTCCTCTCTCACTCTCAGAGCATAGTTTCAACTTAATGTGACTGTTACTTGGTAACATCAATATTAACATGAGGTTAGGGTTAATAAAACTAAAAGAATAAAAAAAAGATGCACTGGAAGCTAACGTTTAGAGATATGTCTAATTCAGGCTTACATAAAGTCTCTGCTCTTTTAAAAGCCTTAGCATTTATTAAAGCCGGGGACAGATTTACACTGAAAGGTGCAGAAACCTAGAGGAGGTCACCAGAAAAAGGACCAGTAAAATACTGTCAGTATTTTACTGGTAACCCAGATGAGTGTCGTCACTCAGATAGACACTTGTGCCAGTTCAAGGGGAGAATGCAATGGGGTAAGAAAAATGGACTGAGGTAGAGATGATTCTTTCTTTTTGGCACTGCCAACATAACCTTTATTTGGAATAATAAGATGTTTGTCTTTGTTATAAAGAAAATTCTGCTTCAGGATTAAGTGGAAGAGAAAAAAAAATAAAATTCTGCCATTCTACCTAAAGTAATCACCAGTCATTTCATGGGTTGGAAATGTATTGCTCTGAGGCCTGATTTCTGGGTAGAAAATATGTGGTTTTAGAGAACTTGTTTCTACCAGCCCCACAGAGTTTTCCATGGAGAAGCATGAAGAGTGACAGAGCATATATACGTGTGTGTGTGTGTCTGCTACGCTACCTTGGTAGTTAGTTGGGCTGTTCTGGGGAATAAATGGGGAACTACTTCCCTAAAAATGCAAAATACGTGTCCCAAAAATGACTTCAAATGTTTGTCACTATCTCAACTAAAATTGCTCAGTGTTTTTATTACTTGATAAAGGTAGCATTAAACAATGGTACTGCAAAAGTTTAAGTGGAGAGTATTTTTCCTCTTGTAGAGTGCTACAGCCACCAGTGCTCTCTCTGTAGGAAGTGCTGTGCATCAGACAGCAGATCTGTATAGGGAGGTGCATTAGGTACTAAAAATCTTTTGATTCCCATGTCTCATATTCTTATTGAGCAAGTTGGATTCTTATTTTTCCATAATAAAGATGAGTGAGGGTATGTGACCACAAATAATTTCTTGAATTACTTAGTAGACATTTGTGCTGTGAATGGCTGCTAGAGAAGTACAAATTGCTGCCTTACTGTGAAGAACACACTTCCTTCTCAATCTACCTTCCCTCATCTTCAAGTTCTAAACAAGATTTTCAGCTATTTTGTGTGTGTGTGTTTAAGGATGAAAAGTTAACATTATCTCACATATTTCTTCTTTTTTTTTTTTTTTTTTTGGTATGCCACAATGTTAAAACCTGCAGCTACTTTAAGGAGACACTTGTGTCAAAGATTAATACTCATAAAACTTATTAAAGCTAAATGTAGCATTTTTATCAGGTGTTGCTGTGCTTGTTTTTAGTTAAGCTGCATTCTAATTGAATGTCACTGGCTTGTAAAAGCTTTATTTCAATACATAACCTCTGATATATATGATACCTTCTTTTTATAGAGCTATTTAACTTGTAATAATGAATTAATGTGATACAAATTAATAGCACTATTTATAATTTGAGCAATCGCATTAATATAACTGCATAAAGTAACTTTATCTTATTGCAATAATATTGTAAAAAGATACATTTTAGGATAAACTGCATAGTAAATGTCAAACATATTATCACATTTGACAATGGTCATACAGTTCAGACCACAGATCATGTGGCCCCAGACCCCACTGTCCAGTGTTCACTAGCTCATGTGTACTTGAAGAGAACAGTGAGTGCTGCCAAGGGTGGTCTGGATCAATTGTAGTGTCCGTTTTTGGGGGTTTTTTTCCCCTGTACTTTTTCATCTTTCCCTACATCTTTTCTGTTTCCTGTTTTCTGTATGTATTTGTTTCTTTAAGCATTGCTTAAAGAGGACACTTCAGCCTTTGTAGCCTTTCTTGTCCTTAAGAGAAGACTCAAAGAAGCCATGGCCAAATGAGAACTTCCTGAGTGGTTAAAAATGGAGTAAGTACATAGGACACTTTTTAGCCTCCATCTACTGAGTAGCTCAGAGACTTCTTGACGTAGATATAGTGACTGAGTATTTAATAACCCTCAGTGGTTTTATTTTCTATGAAATTGTCTCTAATGCTTCTGTAAGCTTTGGGCACTCATCATACCTCTTGGCAGGTAGTTCCTTAAATCCGCTCTCTGCTACACCCAGAAAATGCTTTCATATGGTTCCAGTGTAGCTCCTAATAGCTTGATTTGATCCCCCACAGTTTTTCTTTTGGAAGAGACAATAAATAGTCAGTCTCTATCTAACACCTCTATACCACTCATGATTTTGTCATATCTCTTTTTACCCATCATTTGTTCAGAATGGAGAAATATACGTATTTGCCAAGCTGGTTTTTGTGGGGTTTTTGCTGGGCTTTGTTTTTGTGTTTTCTTTTGGTTTGGGTTTTTGTTTGGTTTTGTTTGTTTGTTTGTTTGTGTTTTGTTTTTGTTTTTGGTGTTTTTTGTTAAATGCACATAAAAATGTTTTTAAGATTTTGGGAAAACACTGCTGCTTATGAAAGACACCATCCATTCTGTAGAATGATGGTCAGTATTCTGCTTTGTTCTGTGATTAATAGATGGTTGAGCTATCTGCTTTTATGTTTGGTATGTCCTTATCATCACTAGCAGGGGACTGTCCCTGTACTTGCACGATGGTAATCCTTACCACAGTGGGGTTTTCTGCAGTGTCTGCTATGCTGTGCTGCAGGCCAACAGAACCACCCAAATAAATTACAGCACCAACAATGGCAAGACACATTTTCTTCTTCCCTATCTAATATCTTACTGAAACAGCTTTAGTAATAAATAGTTAACGGAAACAGACTTTACAGTGCATTTAAAAAGGGCTGTCAATCATGAGAGAAGTAATAGAATTCTAACCGCTGTCTGTAGTTAACCATTCAGAAAATGACACATTAATTGAATCTTCTTGTAGACAGAAAACAGGAGTCTTTGCTGAACTTGGAAAGAATCTACAATCTTAGCACATGACAGTAAAGTAGACACAAGCAAAGAGACAACCTCAACTTGAAATAATCAGAAGAATTGCTCTGGCAATATACTACTTGGAAGAATCCAGCAGTTAAATAAGAGATTATTATTCTTTTTGGGTACTGCAGTACGTTACATTAAGGGAAAAATACTGTGATACTGCCCTTTGTCTTTTGTGATAGAGGCAATTAGCTTTGTTTAATTTTATTATAGAATCACAGAATTGATGAGGTTGACTGGGACCTCTGGAGATCACTGAGTCCAATGCTCCTTCTTGGGCATGGTTTTCCAGAGCAGGTTTCCCAGGACCCCATCCCATAGGGTTTTAAATATCTCCAAGGATGGAGCCTTCACAGCTTCTCTAGGCAACCCGTTCTAGTGTTCAAACACCTTTACATAAATAACCATTTTCTTATATTCAGATGTAGTTTCACATATTTTACAATGCCTCTTGTCCTGTCTGGATACCACTGAGAAGTGTGGCAGTTTTCTTAACTGAAATTCAGTTGCAACAGGAAAGTCTAAAGTGAAGAAGGCATTGAGTACATTGGTCTTTTCTGTGACCTTCGTCATCAGCTCTCTGTCCCATTCAGCATCAGGCACATGTTTTTCCTGGACTAATTTTTGCTGCTGATTTCCTTGTAGAAGGCTATCTTTTTGCACTTCACATCCTTCAACAGATTCAACTCCAGATGGGCCTCAGTTTAAATGTAACAGATGATTTTATATAGATTTAGCTAATTCCAAAGTCTCTTGAAAATTAGTCTGGCTCTAGCAGAGGTTTCAGGACAGAGTTTTACAGGTGCTACATGTTACTTGAAGAAGCATGAAAGTAAAATTTCTCAGCCAACACAATTGTTACTTAGGACTTCAGTTTCTGAAATGTAGGAAATATGTTTATTTTCAAACTGATTTTTGCCAGCAAAACACTTCAGACTCTCCTGGACCTAATCTAGCTGACAAAGCATTTAGAAATGGAATGACCTGGTGTGTCTTGGTTTAGGGTCAGGGTAGCCCCTTAGACCTGTAACAGATGCTGTTAACCCCCCTCCCTCCCAAAGGGGGAGGGGAAAGGGAATAAGGGAGAAAGACTGAGCCATTAGAAAAGGGAACTAGAACAGCTTGAATGAAAATAATAATAAAAAAATAGAATATGTCCAAGTATATACAAAACCAGTATGGAACCCAACCCCCCTGATGGTAATTCCATCACTGTCACCACTGATGCTGTGGAGCAGGCA
>JANIJG010001294.1:4648-17202 GCA_024611175.1 Megaceryle torquata | reverse complement strand
GTGTTCTCACTGCTGGCAGCAGACACTGCCTGGGAAAACAGGCTGCTGACTTCAGGCAGTGCAGTTAGAGGAACGGACCTGAAAAGTACAATCCCTGAACAGAATTAGTTCTGTTCTCACTCAAACCAGGACACCTGTATGAAAACTGAAGTAACTTGTTATATTGTTGAGACTGTCCGCCTCCAGTTTTTGCCCTTCTCTGTAATTTGCCCTTAAAAGAATGCTTAATACTTCCTGAGGAGAAAAATGTCATTATCACCCAACTTAGCTGGAGCTTATGTGAAATTAGCTTATTGGAATTAGCTTGCAATTAATATAAAATTTGCTACCTATAAATATGTAATTTATTTCTGAGTAGGCAGTAAAAGAAATATTTGGTATAGGTGGTTCAGTGCTCTAAAAGGACTAGGTCAGAAAATTCCTTTGCCTCACAAATCCCTCTGACACAAACTACAGCACTGAAAATTACTATTGACAATATAGTTCTCAAGTCTGTGATTTCATAGCCAAAATACATGGAACATTTTAAGAGTTTAAGAACTCTTTCATGTTTTTCTCCTGAGTATTTCTACGTTAGGATGTGCTGACTGCACATTTTCCCTTTTAAGTGACATCGTCACTTATTTCTACCATGAAAAGTCTACAATCTTACTTTTAAAAACATTTCTGTAAAATGAATTATCTTAGTCCCAAATGCAAATTAAGTAAACAATTGCAAATTGGGCCTGCATTCAACAAAACCCCACTCAATTATAAGTTTAAGCAAATGCTCAAACATTTGACCATATGGAAGTACCTTTAGCATGAATTCAAAATTAACCTTGTATGGGATTAACAGGCTGAATTTGAAAAGCAGGTCATGTTTGTAGGACAAAAATGTGAGCAACCAGAAATCAAGTGTAACATTTGTATTTACTGACTAATTCATTGTCCTCTTTTGTAGTGATAGTAAGAAAGATGAGACTGGGGAAAACAGATCTCCACACTTGATCTGCAGGCAAAGAGCTATTCCCATCTGTACATATGTTTTACTTCCAACTCATAGTTTTTTAATTCATACATGAAAAATATTTTATACTGTATGTATGATGAGAGAGGCAAAAATGACCTTTTACTGTGATTTCCATGATGACAGTCTTCATTTTGGAATCATTAAACTGTTCATTAGTACTGAATTAACAACAAGGGACATCTGGAGTGGACACGACATAACGAGTAAAAGTAGAAGAAAGTGAAACTTTGTTACAGATTGTGCTCTAATTTTTTGAGAGACATCCGTTTTAGAAAAGCTTTGCAGTTCCATTGTCTTACAGTGGCAGCATGCTTTACACAAGATAAACAGCATGTGGAGAAAAAACGTACTTAGAGCCAAGGCTGTTAACTTGCAGAGAGGTTGTGTCTTACATTCTTAATCTTTGAATTTCATTCAGCGTGTCCTGGATATGAGAAGAAAAGAAATTATGCACCATTTCTTTTGAAACCATTTTTGTTTTGTGGTGGTATACATATATTTATTTGTACTTCTAAATATGATACATCATTCACATTGGCAATAACAAATAAAATGTCACTTAATTCTCTGCTTTTCTTCTTAATATATAGGATATAAATTAAATGGTCTTGTTATGCTGCTGTGTGAGCCACTGAGCTGCATTTGCAACATTTGTTAAGACTGAAATCCCATAAATAAAACATCTAAGAATTCAGCTTATCTACTTTTGAGATGTCACAAATATGTTCACATATTGTATAAACTGAAGGAATCTGGGCTTTTTAGACTGAAGAAAAATAGAATCATAGAATGTTTTAGGCTGGAAGGGTCCTATAGAGGTCAATCTGGGCCAACCTCCCTACACAAGTAGGGACATCTCTAACCTAGGGCAGGTTGCTCAGAGCCCCATCAAGCCTGACCTTGAATGGCTTCAAGGATAAGTCCTCCACCACCTCTTTGGGCAGGCCATTCCAGTGGTCTGTCACCCTCATATTGAAGAACTTTTTTCTAATCTCCAGTCTAAATCTATCCCTTCCTAGCTTAAAACCATTGCTTCTTGTCATATCAGGTAAACAGGTTATAATTGGTAGCAGCAATCCGCTAAATGTATGATGTGAAATGCCCTCACTTCAGGGCAAGAGTTTGTTTTGGAATAGTGTCCAGGATTTCTTTGGCAATTATTAATTTTGCTAAACATGGTATCCAAGTAGAGTACTTAAAGATCACTTTTGTTATGAACTGGTTTATTCTACTTAAAAATGCTATGTATCTACTTTTCAGTACTGTTAAAGAGTCTCTGACTGAAAGCTCAAGGAATCTTATTTTGAGCCACCATATGGCTGTGAATTAAAATTTTTAGGTAGGCAATTTTAAAAGACAGAATAACTGAGGTCTAGTCTATTGTTGTTGATTTGTCAGTCCTTACAAGGATGAGAGGCATAGTGTAAAAGCTGTGTTTTCTTAGGGATGATTGCTCCATCTTATGCTAATGTTGCCCACATTTGGTGACATCCTTCATTATAGAAGAGCCTTACATTCCTGATTAAAGTGCATAGACATCCAATGAATTCTGTCAAACTCTTTCATTTAGTGTAAGTGCCATGGGCATCACAATCACTTAAATAGTTTTTCTAAATGTTTGTTCGATTGTATTTCATATTAGCCCGACCTGACTTACCCCCATCTGAAAGGTCATGTCAGATTTCGTTCACTGAACATCAGTATAGCTTCTACTGACAGCCTGGGGATATATACAGACCTAGTGAAAGTAGCTATATGCCTTGTTTTATTATTGCTGGAATTTCACCTATAAGAAACCTTGTTATTATCCTGCAGAAGCTGTTTCTTCAGCCAAGGAACCCAAATTCTGTTTTTCTTTACAGCTCTTTTCTTTCTCATATATGAGCTGACTGAACTATTTCTGTGGTTTCTGAAAAGCACGCTGTTTTTTCTGTTATTAAAAGCAAAATAACGCACAATTTCTCACCCCACTTCCCTTCACCCCTCAAAATACTGTCCATGACTACTGATACAAATCTTATTAATGCTCCTCATTGTTATTTTGTGTTTAGACCTATTACTTTTTCTTCCAGAAGGAAGCTCTGACAGAAATCTTTTCTATAAAGGAAGAATCTTATGATTCTTTGAAGCAAAGAAAATTCAGCATCCTCATTATCACTTCATCAGAAATTGGAGCACAACTTCTTGTTTTCATGTAGTTCCCTTAACCCATTTTAATTTTCCTTTTCAAGGTATTACCTTTTCAGTTGGAACCTGATATCACTTGTGAAATAACCTTTATGACCATGGATGATATTCAACCACTGTTAAGAGCAGCAAATACTTTTTGTCTGCAGCAGCTACCCTTTGGGACTGAAAACCTGTTCAGATTTCTCTCTAATCCTGCTTGGATGCAGGAATATACCACGAGAATCTGACAAGACTCTAACATCTGACCCATTTTAACAGTTGTATACAGTTTGGTTATGTTAGGTTAGCATACAAAAAAAACCCAGGTCATGTTAATGCAAACATTATAAACCTGTAGATAACACTGCTGAATCACTGCAGTGTTTCAGTTGACTGGCATAATGTGAAACTGCATATAGAAGGTGATGGCAAATTAACTGTAGAGAGAAAGGTAGAGATGGATCTTGTATGAAGCTGGATAATATATATGAAAAAAAAATCTTCTGGCAGAATTATATCAGTAAGTGAACATTTTGGCAAGAATTGGTGTTATTAGTTCATCAAGCTAAGTCAGTTGTACTAACAGAAGTACTTTGAAATCAGCCTTATTATCAGCCTGTCTGTACTGGAAGGATAGTGGAGAATTAATTATAAAAAATAAAATTCACTAGTACTTATAAGATGGAACATTTTCAGAGTGGATTTAAATTGCTTTTTCACTAAACTACTGCTAGTGTTTTATTTTTCTGGGCTTTCATTTTTTCCTTCTATTCACAATTTGCATTCTACTGTGGTCCTTAATCTAGTCTTTAAATAATTTTTATCAAACTGAGATCAAACTGTCTCATCTTGGTATTATAATATCAATATCCTTTGTTGTTTTCAGCTTGGCAGTCTTGCTTAAGAATGTACATCATTTATATTCAGGTAAGACTTAATTTGCATGAGGAAGTTCAAACACAGCAGCTTTTCTATTTGCCCTGGAACATTTTTCACATTTTAAACATGTAACCATTCTACACCATCTTCTCCATAGCTTGTGTAAGTCTATTAAAACCAAATTTGCTCTAGGCAATAAACCAGCCTAAAGCTGAAGTACTGCAACCCTTTGGAAAGATGTAAAAAATATAACAGAAGAAGTGTTGTCCCTTTGGCAATGTCACAGTTAATTATCCCTGTGACATTGTAGATTTAGCATGTATATTGCCATCAAATGGCCAGGGTGAACTAAAATGCATTCCATTATTCCGTATGTTATACAGAAGTTATTTTCAAATTAAGCAGAGATTGTTATTAAAGTAAGGAGAGAATTGTGAAAACTTACTGCAAACCTCTGCTAAGGTAGACATAGTCACGTATTTCTAAGTCCACTGCTAATCTAGCATTCTTACTTCTGATAAATGTTGTGGTGCACAAGTTCTGATGCTGTCTTAAGCCGTATGTTTAACCAGAAAAACAGAAGTAAGAAACACAATTTATTTACGGGTAAATTGTAGCTGGTCTTGTGGTTTTGTAAAGTGGTTTCTACCTGCTGCATCTAGATATATGGCTTAGTGTTAGGGGGCTGCTGAGAGAGAGTTTTTCTGTCAGCTCTACTTGAACTAACCTCATTACTCTTGGATTCTTCCCTGAGGCCATTTCTACCCCATTTTGTACAACTAGAGCAACATGAAGAGACATGAGTTTTTCAGGAATTTGAGTGTATGACAGGAACTACTAATTTATCTAGCTCTTTTTTTTTATTATTTCTTCTTTTTTTTTTTTTTTCCTCTCTAAGTAGCTGGCTTTCCTTGTACAAGAAACTCACTATGTTGTCCAATTAAATTGTCAGAAGCATTTCGTTATGAAGGTCCGAGAAGTCATGTTCAAGGTGTTTCTTTTGTGGTTTAAAATCTGTTCTGATTAAACACTATTTTCTTGTAACTTATTTCACTTTTAGGGTGATGTTAAATATGGCAAATGATAAACAAATAAGATGAGTGTCAAAACTAAACAATAATGTTCCCAGTATGTGGAAAAAGGGACTGGTCTCTTGGGAGAATTGTATGAATGTTGTCAGGGTATGTAGGGATGCAACAAGCAAGGCAAAGGCCTTCTTGGAATTAACTCTGTCAAAGGAAGTAAAAGAGAACAAGAAGGGCTTCTTCAAATACATCAATGGTAAGTGGCAGACAAGGGAAAACGTGGGCCCACTGCTGACTGAGGTAGAAGAAATGGTGACAGAGGATGCAGAGAAGGTGGAGTTACTGAATGCCGTCTTTGCTTCAGTCTTCACTGCTAAGACCAGCTCTCAGAAATCCCAGACCCTGGAAGTAAGAGAGAAAGCCTGAAGAGAGGAAGACTCTCCACTAGTTGATGAGCACTGGGTTAGAAATCACTTGGGTAAACTGAACACACACACAAATCCATGGGCCCCAATGGGCTGCACCCACAAGTGCTGAGGGAGCTGGCTGATGTTGTTGCTCTACCACTCTCCATCATTTTTGAAAGATCACGGAGAAGAGGAGAGGTTCCTGATGACTGGAAGAAAGCAATGGCACTCCAGCCTTCAAAAAGGGCAAGAAGGAAGACCCTGGAAATAACAGACCAGTCAGGCTCATCACCATCCCTAGAAAGGTGATGGAGCAGCTCATTCTAGAGATCTTCTCTAACCATAGGGAAGAAAAGGAGGTTATCAGGAGTAGCCAACTTGGATTTACTAAAGGGAAGTCATGTTTGACTAATCTGATAGCTTTCTATGATGGTGTGACTGAAAGGGTAGATATAGTTTGATATAGTTTCTTATTTCAAATACAGTGAAGTGCAGCTGGGTTTAGGCATTACATGACATAATATTTCAAAAATTCACTACCAGTATAATTACATCTGGAAGCAAATATTTGATGACCACTTCTTGCATACATCACAGCTATAGCTTAATATTGCTCTTTTAATTCATGGCATCTTCACAAATCACATCTATGGGATATTGATTTGGATACTAAAAATGAGCAGATCCCAAAGTGATGACCACTTTGCAAAATGTAGTTGTAGTCAAGTATTGTGAAGCAACTCAAGCTGTATTTGGTGAATTTCCATTTCTACATGATTCCTAGTTTAAGAACCTGGACTGGTTTATCAGTCTTGGAAGCACTTTTCAGTTTCTTGCTCTATCAGCAGCAAGATGCAATACACTGACATTATATGCTATTATACATAACAGCAGCTTATTGATAACTTTTTTTCCAATATTAATTATATATTTCACTACTATAATATTATACCATAATTTTAAGAATTTTAATGAAAATTGCAATTTTCAACAATGGCATGAGAACATTTACTGTAAGGAAACAGTTTTTAAGACTCAGGACTTAAAACTTAGCTGTCATTTGTTCACTTACATCAATTTCAGATGTTCCACGTTCAAATATATTTCCTGGACTACTTATGTACTGGTGACGAGCTAATAGGAAGATGGACAGAAGATGAGAGATGTAAGTGACTCAGTTACATGAATGTGAATGGTGTATGCTTCTCTCTGCCAAGCTTGGCCAACCTCATTACGTTGCCACCTAGGGGACAATTAAACCAAGTTTTCAGCTCCTGATGAGAACAGCATTGCTTTGGGTCGCTCCAGATACCACCACAGCTTTGAGCCTCCTGAAAGCTGCTTCTCAGGTAAGCAGTTAATGCCCAGCTCCAAAGGTTCCCTTAACAGTGAACTGCTGCCTATCCATGCTACCTTTGAATAACTGGGTGGATGCAGTCTGGGTGTTAGTAAAAAGTAATGGCATTTAAGACATTTTTTCAAATTATTTGAGAGATAATGTCCCCATATGCAACACATTTTGTGACTTTGTTGGAGGGACTGAACTTTCATCCTGATAAATTATACTTTGAGATGCATTTACTTATTCTGAAACATTATTTCTCTGTGGTTTAAAAAAAAAAATAATCTTTTCTGCTTGGGAAAATAAACAAGTTACCAGTAAGAGGGTGCATTTCATTACAAAACAGTTTTGTTTCTATTCAAGTACAATGTATTTGGAGATCAATTTTCTTAATTTGCTAACTAATAATGACATTCTTTTCTTTAGAGATACTTCTACCGCCTTAATAACTCTGTAGGATACTTATTAAAATATAAGAGATTAAATTCTAATGAACATACTACAGACCTCTACTAGGAAGGGCTTCCAGGAAGGAACTGTTATAAGGGGGAAAAAAAAAAAAATCAATTAATTTTCCAACCTATAACAAAAGGCAGAACATAGTACCTAGCTGTAACTACTTACATGAATAACCATAAATTAAGTAGTGTTTCCTTGGTTAGCCAGCAATTTATCCCCTGGACTGCAATGCATGAGCAGGCAGAAAGTCTGCATTTTCCCCAGAATGGATGATTTGGAGACTTTGCTATATATCAGCCTTAAGTATGCTTTTTATTGTATAGAAATGCTGATGGATTTACAATAAAAAGGATGTCAGGATGCTTGTCAAGCTTGTAGATAACCATGCAAGAGGATGCACAATGCAAATATCTTATGTGTTGTTGTACAGCCAGATGACCTGGTGGGAGAAAGATGGCATCGTAGAGCCATGGTGATAATGTGACGAGGTCATGGAGATCCTCAGAGGAGAATGGACTGTAATTATCATTATAGTCCTATCTGGTTCGTAGCAGCAATGAATGTTTTACATTCCCTGTTTTCTCTGATACTGTTGGCACCTACACTTTGGATTCACTTCAGTAAATTAAATTCTGTGTCCAGGTAAATAATCCATTCTATGTCAAAGTAAAAAGAGGTTTTCCTGGTAAGTTCAGTATGAGCAGAATAGAGTTCATAACACAGTTCTTGACCAGCTTGAGGGGGGAAATAAAACAAATTTGTTTCCTACAGATCAGGAGATACTTGTGGATTATGGCTAACTGCTAAAAAGGTGAAGCGCTGATCTGGGCACACTGGTAAAAGTCATTAATATACTAACAACAAAAAATATTATGAGGAGGTAAAACATACTTTAAAGTGAAAGGTGATGAGTACTAAAAACAAATGAAAGTCAGAATTAAAACATTACCTAAGAATTGTGATATAAGTATCCTACTTTCCCAGTATATCATATACTATAATGCCAAGGATGCAGCAGCATGCTATTTAGTAACACGAAGCAATAAAATACAATTGATGAGGATGACATTTTAATTATCATCATTCAGGCTGAGTATTAGTGTAAATCTCCTATAAAACTTGTACTTGCAAGTTATGAACTAATCTTTCTAAAAGTGATGTAACTAAAAATGGTTCACACAAATTGTTATGATACCCAAGTGATCAAAGGTAAAGCACCTATTTAGATTACATTTAGATTGTTCTCCCCTCACACCAGACAAATAATTTAGAACAATTTGGTTGAAAGAAGTGGAATTGCGGTATATTGCAAAAAGATGAAAGAAAAATATAAGAAAGATGTAGATATGCTTTTGCAGTGACAGAAGCATTATAAGAAAAGGAGCAGGTGTATGTTATATTTATAGGCGATAAAAATAGAGTGTACAACTAATGGAAAGGTGAGCAATAAACAATGTGAAAGGTTAGGCGAAGCAAACAAAATGTAAGACAATACAAAAAAATAACGTAAAACTAAGAGAAAAATACCTGGAAAATAATCATGCTGTTGCTTTAACAAAGTTGAAAATCGCACACTCACACACATGGGTTTTTTTCATGTTGGACTTCATATGAGGAAAAAGAGGTTTTTCAGCACCCAACTTAGGAAAACCCTGAACACCCTGATGTGGATTCAATGCAACCTTGCTTTAGGCAAAAGCTTCTACTTAGAGACCTCCTGTGGGTCCTCCAGCCACGGGGAGTTTGTGATTCCTTCATTTTGTACAAGCTATGTTTCTGTAGGTATCACAAGTGCGCTCTCACTCATGTTAATTAACAGAATAACTGTAACTGGAATGCGCCTTTGGAAGAAATTTGGCTCCGATCTATGAAAGGTGCATAGGAATTGAATTTAAAACAGTGGAATCAATCAGAAATGGTGAGAACAGAGAGGCATGAAGAGATGGGCATCATTTGGAGGGGAAAAAAGCCAAAGCAAGCAAAGTACCCAAACAAAGAAGAGAGATGGAAAAGCAGAGTTGGAGAATTAATTCAGTTATTTCTTGATATGTATGAACTAAACATATATTTATAGTAGTACAATTCCACTGATTTTGATGATGCATATATCTGTTATAAATAGTAAGATTTACATTCAAGGTAGTCTAGCTTTTCATCAATAATATTTTGTACTAGCTTTGCACTATATATAATTTAAAAATTTTGGCTTGTCTTTACAATTCTTATATCTTTTATCTATTCTCTGTGCTCATTCTTTCAGCTCTCAACCATATCTCTCAGCTTTTTTTTTTCTTTTTTCCCCTTCTGTCTGGCTACAAAGTTATTGTAAAAGACAAAACAGATAAAATAGCAGAATAATAAAAATGGATGTCCCCTCTGGTGAGCAATAGATTTCCTCAGTGGAGAATCTATGAACTTGTTTCATTTTTGACACTTGAAAGCTTTCTTTAATAATGTGATTTCAGCCTAATTCTATGCGATCAGCATGTTAGATGTCTTTTAAAAATATTCCATCTTGTAAAAGTATTCCGTCTTTTATTGTTTTTAGCAGGCAGTTAGTTCCTAGCCAAACTAGTCCCAGTTGCTCAGCTGCATACTGGGGATTTGCAGAGCATGCTGGAATAAGTCACTTGCCTTCTGCCTCTTGCACTCCTAAAATACAAATCAAAGCATAGATTTCGATATGTGCAGTAACAATGAAAGAACCACACCAACAAAATGCACCTTTTGACCTTTTCTTATAGTCACCTCATGTAAACCTTTCTAATGCCAGGCTGTGGTGGTTTATTTTTTTTTATAGAAAGTAAAGAAAGAATCATTTAAAGAACTTTATAATTAGGAAATATTTCTACTACTACCACAGATTAGTACTATGCTTTCTGATGTTAGATCTGATAGCATTTAATTATCTTCTGGCCTTGCAAAGCTGTTTGATGATGTGACTCTTTATTATAAGAGGGTTGTACAAAGACAGCAGAGGTCAAGTTCCCAACAGCCGCATAGTATGTCAGTGATGCCAGTTGAAGTCAATACAATGACTTTTATGTACTTTAAGTTTGAGCACATGGTTAAGCCCTGCTTTTTTTCTTTTTTCTTTGTTCTTCTGTATTGAGGTCACTTTGACTGACTCATTCTATTTGTGCTTTCAATGACTATTTTTTACTGAGGACGTTGTAGGCTGAGCAGAAATTCCACGTTGTCAAGTGGCGTACTGAAAATTGATTTCCCGCTTAAAAGTTTTCCTCTTTATTAAGTATTTTCTGGAATACATCTTAGTTCCTTCTGATACAGAATGACTGAGACTGAAAGGTAGTTCTGTTTCCAGCAGCCACTGCCAGAGGCCTGAAAGGGCTTGTGCAAGCACCATCACAATTAGAAGCATCTGAACTGTGTCAAACTCCCTGGTAGATGGGACCAGGCTGCCAGTGTGGCATTCCATAGCCCACTCCATTGAGTCAGCATAAAGGTTGGACACTTCCCTTGTCTTCCTCTTTTCCCCTCTGAGCCAGGAATACTTCCAGAAGCAGAAGACAGTTTCAGTTAAGATCAAGTGCTGGCTTTTTTACCTTGTATTTTTATTTCTTTTGTATGATGCCGATCCCCAGGAGGAGCCCAAGTTGTCCTTTTTTCTGGGTCTTCTGCTGTACACTAAAAATCAAGTCTGTGAGGTTCTTTTGAAAGCTCTGAAAAGCTCTTTCTTCTCTGCCTTTCCAAACGTGGATTTTGATCATAGGATATGGCTGGTGTGAATAGTAACATTCACTGTACTACAGCATTCAGCTACAACATGGTATCCGTTGCAATCATTAAAATGATCAATATCAGACTGATGCATCAGTCTCACATGGTATACATCGTCACACCTGACATTTCAGAACTGGAATGAAGTTTTGGGACTTCTGCGAAGTATTGGGAATGTGCTCCACTCATTTACATTACAAGACTGAACTGTGTTAGGATATTATTATGTTGGAACAATGCTTTCCAAAACAGTTGACTTAAAATAGGTCTGACTTCAAAATATCTACAAAATTCTCTTCTAAAAGTTTGTGATGCTCAAACAAATCAAATAAAAAAAAGTGTATAGCTAAATACTAGAAAATTAGAGTCCCTTAACAACGTGTCTATATGAGATTGCTTGAATAATTATCTCTAATTTTAAGTGTTTAATGTTTTATTTCTTTACTATCAAAAATGACTGTTTCTTGATGCTAGTATAAATTCAGTGGATAGCAGATGTTAAACTGAAATACTATGCATCTGACTGCTCATGAAATAGTACCCATAGTAAATCATATAAGCAAACAGATCAACCCTATAGCAACATTCTTCTCTTTGTTTGATTAGTTTAGTTATCACATTACTTGGTGGACCAAAATGTATTTTCCTGACAAAATGGATTAAAATAATAAAGCTGTTAGAATCACATGAGTATATTGTCTTTCATCTTTCTCTCCAATCACCTAGTTGGACAAATGGAGCTTGTAGTTACTTGCCTCCTCTTTAGCTCATTTGCCCAAGGCAACAAACCAGAAAGATTACAGGTAATCATTTATCAAATACTTGTAGTAGGTTATCTCCCAGTCTTCCTGTCACTAGGCCTAATTTTATTAGCAGGACTTTGACCCAGGTTTGCCAGTAGCTTGAAAATTCAGAAGGTAAGATGCAAGTGTCACATAAAAGACAGATGATGTGCATTGTACGTTTTGAATGCACGTTAATGTATTGGAGAGCGAATGTACTACTAAAGGATGACATTTTATCAATGATATTGTGAAAGCCTAGTGAACAGAACTCAGAGCAGTTTTACCATGTGATGTGAACGGACAGGAGGAAAGACTTCATTATTAATGTACAAGGGCTCTAAGTTGGCATTCAACTTTCCTGCAATGGAAGTGTGCACTGGCACAGGGCTGAATAAAAATTAACAAAACTGTGCATAATGCACAGTTTGCTACACAAGCAAGTTGCGATAAGTAAGAAAAATGATGTCTGAAATACATTTTTATTAACTATAAATTTATAAGCCTATTTTACATTTTTATATTGCTCTGTTATTGACATAATAAATCAGTTTTGTTTAATAGCTACTGAAATTACACATTTAAAAATGTACCTTCAAATACATGGGGAAGGAACTTTCTCCTAACATTTGAAACTGTCCATACAATTCTGTGGCTTGCTTTTTCTTTTTTTTTTTTTTTTTTAGAGGTAGAAATTTATAAATCCCCATTTTAATTAGGATTTAAATTTTTTAATTA
>JANIJG010001293.1:0-28103 GCA_024611175.1 Megaceryle torquata | reverse complement strand
TTTTCTTTTTTCTCTTTTTTCTTTTTTTCTTTTTTTCTTTTTTTTTCTTTTTTTCTTTTTTTTTTCTTTTTTTTTTCTTTTTTTTTCCTTTTTTTTTCTTTTTTTTTTTTTAAAGAAAAGGTGAAGGAGAGGCAGGGAACAATTGCCTGGTCACTTCTGGCTTAGATGTTGATCCAAAGTGATCAGGTCTTTTCTTTTTTGTCACTAGAAGAGGAAAGAATAGTCTTTTTCTAAATCACAGTGTCAGTTTGGATTCTCACTTACATCATGAACGTATCTTGCAGCTCTACCAGTCAAGTTTGGGGAGGAGGCTACAAAGCCCAGTTTGGGGCGTTTTCTCAGACTGGGTAAGAAACAAAAACCACATTGTTGTTCTGCTATGTATTCAGCATTCCTGTTTTTCCCCTTTTTAGTCTGTTGCTCAAGTCCTACGTGATGAAGATTGTCCTTCGATGATCATTCCAAGCAGGCCTTGTGAGTGGTTCTACTTCTTACACACATCTTAGCAAATTATAAGCATTCACATTAAAGCACAATTCTCATCTGAAAAGTGTTTTGTGGCAGGGTCAGTAGGAGCTGTCTGTTATCTGGCAGTGACATCCATTAACTTTTAAACTGTTTGATAGTATAGATTTTTTTTTTAATATATATATAAATATTTTTCTTCTAACTGCCATCAGTGAACATTCAACATGTAATTGGGTCAAGCTGAGCTCTTTCTTATTCTTGAATAATCACTGATAACAAAATCTTTACAGCCTTCCAAAACATGTGAGCAAGCAACCCCACTGGCATCAAGAAAATGCCACGGGTGTGGGAAGGATCATGTGACCAGCTGTTGAAGTTCACATGATACTTGAGCCCAGCTACAATGCATCTCACTTTTCAGTTGCAGTGCTGGCTATGCAGGGCCAGCATAGACATTCCAGAGGAATTAAGGGGACAAAAAAGTGGTTTTGTCGCTATGGTCAGCAGGTATTTCTTAGTAGGTAACTACAGGTCTTGGAGCTCTTAGAGCTGCAGAAGTGTAATACCCCGAGTATCTGTCACTGACCCAGAAGCTCACGCAAATAAAAAATTGCTATTTATTTTTCCATGCTTTTAAATAGACATCATGTAAACCAGGGACAGGTTATCAAGAGAAAATGCTGATTGAATTCTTAAAAAATACAAAGAATTTGTATGAAAACTGATGTACTGACCCAAAAGACAGAAATAAATTTGCAAAGAAGCTCTTATTTTATTTTGGACTATAACAAGTGGCAAAAGTTACAGAGAGAGGAAAAGAGACATGTTAAATATTTTATCTAAATAATTGGTGGGGTAGATATTCTTGACTGAATATTGAACCTGGCATCAGTATTTATTGGAACCTGATGAGAAAAGCATAGAATTGTTATATAAAGTACGGCTGTGTAGGCAGACTGACCTGCTCTTCCCTTTGGAATGAAAACCAGGACTTTTTACATCAAAGAGCAGGGCATCATAAATGAGTATGTGACCATTTCTCCTTTTCTCTCTCTTTTATAATCTCCTTCTCCCTCTGTCTAACCAATAGTTTCTGTCTTTTTTTCCATTGCTTCCTTTCCAAGAATATCTAGTGATAGTGGCTGGTACTGGAGTTCATCTGGCCTATGAGGAGCTGACACTTGCTGTTATATATTGTTTTGGATGCTAATACAATTTATGACCTGTCATACTGAGTCTGTCTGTTTGATTATTACCATGAAATGACATATTTGAGAAGCTGCAGTTTTTGTAAGATGCCCAGATACTGAGAGAAAGTTCCACAGTTGTTACAAATTCTTAAACTGCTACAGATACTACTGTTGTTATTCAGTAGCACCTAGACTCTCCAGTTGAAAGCTGTGATTTCACTGTGCCTGATCTTGGGCAAAAAGCCCTAGAGCATAAAAATCATAATCTTGACTATAACGTTTCTTCCAGGATCTTTCAAAGTCAACATATCATTAGATAATCAGTTGAAAAAAAGTTGACTGTGAATCTGAAATTGTTTAAGTATGTTACAAAAGACAAGTGATAAAAGTAGAGCTTGACATGAAATGTAATATACATGCTTTGTTTTGATATTTTGCGTAGTTCTTAAGAGATGCTTCCCAGACTTCTCCACAAAGAACGGTGTGCTAACAGTGGCAAATCAGACTACATTCAAAGATGGAAGAGGGAAAACAAGAAATGTAACTGATCTCAGGGAAGCTGCAAAGTAGGTTTTACCCTTCCTAAGTGCTCACTTGTTGGATTCTGAGATTGTGAAATAACCTAGGAATTGAAAAAAATAAGCAGAATCTGTTGTATCAAATGTCTGAGGGTACCCAGGCAAGACCTGCTAGTAAGTGGACTCTTTGTCCCTTCGCAGAATCACAGAACGTTAACTGCGGAGTTACAGTAACAAAAACCAGTACAGTGGCACGCAGAAATTAATAAGGAGCCAAAAGTTTTAGTCTGATTGTCTCAGAGTGGCTGTCAGTTTTTAAATAATTCTCACTGTTTTTCCTAGAAAAAATTAGTTTTAAAGACAGCTAAAGGAGATTCAAAATGAAATCCTTGTGCTGCAGGAGTCAAGCCAGACAGTAATGGCCTTTGCTATTCCTTCCTGTGATGGCCTTTCCCCTAACATGGACTGTCCTGGTACTTGGAGCATCTCTCCTCATCAGAGTGCTCCTATTTTCAGTACATGTCTAAAGGTCAAAAAGCAATGTACTGGTCTGTGATGCGTGACACCACCTCCCTTGCAGATGAACAGCAAGCATCTCCAATCCTGGGCATCAACCAGGGTGAGAGAAAACTGCTGCAATAGCCTCACTTTTCCAGCTGCTGTCAGTCTTCAGCCTGTCTGGAGCACAGGCATACCTTTTCATATCTCTTCACCCAAGATTACCACCTTACCAACACTAAAAACACCTGTACCTTATTGAGTTCCCTTCTTCTGCCATCTACAGCTACATTGTCCATTCTTTGATAAGAAGATCCTTCATTTCTTCTTAGGAGAACATTAATATGGGCAAGCCCTTTGCAGGATAGGAAAACAGTTCCATAAAATCAATCTTCTGTTTCACTGAGCTCTTTTCTACTTCTCTGTTATTAGCAGTTCAGAAATCATGACTGTTTGGCTCTTGGTACATTGCAGATCTTAATAGCATACACTTTTCCTGTAAGGTAATAATTAATTATATCTGGGGATAGTACTCATAAGGCTTTTTTAATAAAGTTTTTTTCAGGAGCTGTATAGACGTTTTTACACTTTTTTTTTTTTTTTTTTTTTTTGGCATAACTGATTGACATTACAGAACTGGGGCTGCAGGATAGTAATGCAGTCTTATCACTAGCAAAGATATTTCAAATTCTTTCTCTGAGCCTATTTGCTGTTTAAATAAATTCTGCTTTTCTACCTGAAGTGACCTGTTCTTTGGTTTGTCTTTTCTCAGCGGCATCAATAATGTTCTGGATGCAAGATCAGTTGGAATGAAAATTTTTGAAGACTATGCCATTTCTTGGTATTGGATTTTAATGTAAGATTTTCATAGGTATTTTTAATTTTTTCAAACTTGCTTTGAAGTGTGCAGAGAATTAAAAAAATATATTGTGTATGTGTGTGTTACCAGTCCTACTTTTAAACTCAAGGAGCAACTATAATTTCCTTTTATCACATGATAATAATGTTATGGTTCAGTACATTAGGTAAGGACAGCAGAGTATTCATACTGCTTGATTCACGGTACTTTAGAAGGCCTTGATGAGTAAAAAGGCCTTTTGCAGTAATTTTTTTTTTCTTCCTGACTTTCTTTCTGGGAGTGAAATGAAAGCAAATATTTAATTACCACAGACTTGATAAAGAGAAGATGCTTCATAGATGTCTTTCCAAGGGGTCTCATTGGTAGCTTTCAACAGTTTCTTTTTATACATCACAATGCCCTGATGCTTTCCCCTTCCGATGGGTAGGAGGAATCACTATTTTTCCTCTTATTTTCTTAATTATTTTCTTTCTAGGAAAGCTCCTAGATGTTACTTTACTAACATTGTTTCTTTGCAGGTAGAGATTTTTAATGAAGGACATAAACCAGCAATCTCCCCACACATAGGTATTCCTCCAGTTTAATTTTCTGTACTACAGACTAGACCATGGCCTGAAAAGGCAGTGAGTTATTCAGCTGGTGTAGGTGGTCACAAAGGTATTGTACTAGTCCCATTCAGCCAACCTGAGAACCCAGTGTGTGCAAACATGTCTGGGTCTGCCCTGTGGTATCTTTATATATAAGCTATTTGTTTCTAATAGCAGATAATAGCCATGAGGTTGTATTTCATAAGGAAATTTTTTAAATACATTTTTACCAATTGTTCCTTTATGTGAGATGAAACAATCCTCACTTGGTGTAACAGGCATACAGGAAGGTGAAGATTCTCACACTTGCTTTCCTTGTGTTTCTGTTTCTTGTTTTTCTAGTGGTCTGTTCATTGCAATGATCGTGAGCCTACTCTTCCTTGTGTTATTGAGGTTCACCGCTGGGGTTCTCTTCTGGATTTTCATCTTTGGTGTGATTGGAATTATAGGTTATGGTAGGTGTAATCTTCTAGCCTCTGAGGATATTTTTCCTTATTGCTTAAGTTTGGGCAAGGAAAATCAGTAATTACCTCAACTAAATGGTACAGTTGGGAGAATTAATTCCTAGTTTAGACACAGTTAAGTGAGAAGGGCTTAAATGGTAGCAAAGTTTGACATTTTTTAAAAAAGTAAGGATCTAGCTGTGCTGATACTTAGTATCAAATGTAGTAATATGAATTATCTACCCACAGTATGCTTAGTCTATATTCACTTGTACTGGTATTTCTTTTCTATATATGTGATGTTCTAACTGACTAGTCTCACAATCAAGTGTTTTCAGTTTTTGCTTACCCAACATGCTGAGGGCAAAGCACTTGGCTTGTAAAAGATGTTAAAAACTCCCTGTCTTCTCCGTCTTCAGAAACACTCATTTTATATTGATTGTTTTTTAAAAGGCATCTGGCATTGTTACTGGGAGTATGATCATCTTAAAGGAATACCTGGATCTGACCTCACTGTTTATGATATTGGATTCCAGACAGACTTCAGAGTGTACCTGCAACTGAGACAAACATGGTTAGCATTTAGTAAGTGCCCTTTAAACTTGGTATCTGTTAATGGATATTCAGGAGAATCAGTCACTGTCCTGCTACAGTTTCTGCTTTGTTCAATCTCCTCCTCTACATATGTCACTCAGAGAATTAAGCAGAATATTCTTTCTTTTTATTGTGCAAAAATCTACTTTTTTTTTTTTGCAAGGAGACTAGTATATTTGTAAGGAGAGATAAGACAATCACAATAGTGGTGAGAGTGAAAAATGCCTGTGTTCTTAGCATTTCACTGTCTGTGCATTCAGTCTTCACAATGGGGAAGTAGAAGGCAATAAATAAGTTAGTCCTGATGAAGTTGCCTAAGGAGGGGCATTTTTCTCTCCCAGTCTGTTTATTCTCCCTCTTTGAGGGGCCCCAGAAATTAGAGTAATAACTCTACACATCTTTGTAAAACTGTTTACATTCAGGTCACTTAATTTTCTTGGAGGCCGACCAAAGATTGTGGAATGAACCATTGCAAATTTCATCACCTTTATTTTCAAAAGTGTTTCATTGCCTTCTCTTAACCAGGACAGAGTATTTAAAACAAAATCCTACTGGAACAAGATGGTTTGCAGCATACACATCCCTCCCCAGGGAAGGAGGAGTGGAGGAGAGAATAAATACCTGTCAAATATTACTTGCACTGCTGTTACTGGTCTATTAGAAGACACACAGACACTAACTGATGATGAATGGGGCATAACCTACAACACTGCCTCTCCCTGTTGGTAACTAAATTAATAAGAGCAGTAGCTTACTGCTTAAATTTCCTTCCTCTGCTTTGTGTCTTCATTTAACTCTATGTTGGATCATTGAGCTCCTGAAGCATCCTCTATATATTGTTGAGGCAGAGCCTTTTAGTGCTCTATCCCTAGAGAATATTGGGACTTTATTATGGTTTTCTTTGTAACTCTCCAAGCTCTTCTGGTGCCCGATTCTTAGCATCCACGGTATAGTTTTATCTAGATGTCACTGTCACTTTTGGATGAGTAAATTGAGATACTTGGGAATTAAATTACTTTTCCAAAGACACCTAGCAAAGCAGTTAAATATCATCATAAGCAAACATTGGTCCTCTTAGTCCTAGTTTAGAACGCATTGTGCACCAATGTTGCTTTCCTTTTTCACCATGTTTGGAACAAGCTGCATTAACTTAATGGAGCTGAACTGGAATGAGGCCAACTTTAAAGAAGCCTGATTATGTATTTCTTCATGGGGAACTGTATAAAAAGTAGAAGTTAAAATGTGTGTAACAAAAATGTCATTCTGAACAGCTTGTGTCTCTGAGCACCATAGTGGTCACTTGCCACCTGCTGTTCTGATGGCTGCGGTACTGATAATACTTGGTATCACAGTTTAACATCTGTGGCTATCTGGGTCTGGATACTAAGGCGATGTCTAAGCTATGGGACCTGAAGCTAATTCAGGTTACAAAGGCAGAGTATTGGTTCAATTTTTGATAACTTTTGTTTGTTTGTTTACAGTGATAATACTTTGTGTTGTTGAGATCATAATCATACTGATGCTGATCTTCCTAAGGAATCGGATCCGGATTGCTATTGCACTGTTGAAGGAAGGTAGTAGGTATGTTTGTGTCATGGTTTAGGGTCAGGGAAGCTGCTTAGACCAATAACAGACACTCTCTGTTATGCGGGAAGAGAAAGGGAATAAGGGAGAGAGACTTAGCTATTAGAAGAGGAAACAAGAACAGCTTTAATGAAAATGAAAAAAAAAAAAAAAAAGAATATATACAAATATATACAAAACCAGTATCAAACCCAACCCCCCGATGGTAATTACATCACTGTCACCACTGGTACTGTGGAGCAGGCACTGGGGGAGTCCCAGACTGGGCCCCGCAGCAGACAAGAGCTGTGTTCAGGAGCTAGATTCTGGTACCCGGTTCAGGAACACACCGATTGGGATAGAAGGCAGAACAGACAGAGTCCTCCTTGGATGCTCCAAGGAAGGAACCAAAAGAGGACCTGAGCTAAGCCAAGCAAAGCTGGCAAAGCAGTCCAAGAGGGGAGAGGAGCCTGGGAGCCCCCAGAGAGAGGGTGATGAACAAGCAAAACTACAGACTTTCCAGATCCCTCTACTTTATACCAAATATGACGTATATGGGATGGAATACCTTGTTGGTCAGTTTGGGGTCACCTGCTCTTTCCGCTCCTCCCTGCAGGTGCAGCCTTTCACTTTCCTGCACTCCCAACGTCATACACAAGATCCAGCAGTGGCACTGGTCTGCACACCAATCCTTGGTAGTAACTCTAAACATGGGGTGATATCCATGCTAGCAGCAGACACTGTCTGTGAAAACAGGCTGCTAACTTCAGAAAGTGCAATTAGTTAGAACAACTGAAAAGTAAAATCACTGAACAGAATTAGTTCTGTTCTTACTCAAACCAAGACAGTTTGCTTAATTTTAATTGTGGTACCTCTATGAACAAGTAGCTCAAATTAAAAAGGATGATGCTAGAAGAGAACTGATAAAAAACTTGTTTCTTAAATTGTTGTAGCTTACAGATATGTTTTGTTCCTTTCACAGGGCTATTGGCTATATAATGTCTACATTGTTCTACCCCATCGTCACCTTCATACTCATTGCAATTTGTATTTCCTACTGGGCTGTAACAGCTGTGTATCCTTCTGTCTGTGTATCTCTCTGGAGGAACGAGTCTTCTGGTCTACAAGACCAGACAGTTCTCTGCTATTTCACCTTAACCAAAACAGCATTAAGAGGGCTATCACTTAGCACTTGCTGCACTTATGCAGTCTTCCTCATTGCACAATTGCATGTGATGTACAAAGTGGACAGTGAATTTAACTTGATTAAAAAGAACAGGACTAAAATTCATGCCAAGGCATGGGGATCATACAAGGTCTTCTATGATACATAAGACTGATTTTAAAGGGTGAATAAGAGGCCTCAGCAAAGAGTTAATACGGCCTTTTAGATGCTGCAGGCTCTATAGGCCTCATGTTAATTGTCTCTCAATTAACTGGAGGTGGGGTGGGATCCAGGTGTGTTTGGCTCAGAAAAATACAGGGGAAAAAAGTGTGCTTAGTCCTCTAAATTGCATAACAGCAACCGCTGTCTTGTTTGTTCCTGGAACAGCAAGGGTTTGGCAAGGTATCAAAAGGATGTGCAGGAGAGACTTGAGTCACCTTTCACAGTTACTCCCCTTGCCCATCCTGGTCAGAGGTTATTACAGCTCTGGGACGGAGTTTGCCTTAGTTCCCTAAGTAATGAGAATATTCAGTCTTGTCTATCAAGACTTCACATATAACTGTACATAGCAAGAGCAGTTTTTCTGTTACCTGCACAAGTTCTTTAGGAGCCAGTGGTTACCCACTGCAGAATCATAAGTTGCTCAAAACCTACAGTTCTGTCATTGCTCCTTAAAATACTTCATTCAGTTTTCTGGCTACATCAGGAGAACCTGTGTATAAAGTAATGGCTAATCAAACACTGTGCAAGTATGCAAACCTGACTTGTGACCCAGAGGTAAGTGTAACAAATATTTACCTATAGTGAGAGCTATACTAATTACATTTCTTAGTCACTATTAACTGCATTGCTAGTAGAAAATGTGCATATTTTAAGTAATGATTCCTCATGTTAAATTTCAAAATAGTACTTAGTGTTCAGAAAACACTTCTTTGTTCAAAGCAATTTACATACAGAAACTAATTTTTCTGCTAAACTAACTACCCTGTGAAGCAGGTAAATACTACCATTTTTAATTTACAGGGTGAGACAGGAAGACACAGAAATACAGGCTTATTAGGAAACGTATTCCGGAATTCATGAGGATTCTGTTTCATAGTCCTCAAAAGGCAACGGAAGACTTTTGAAAGCTGTGCCTCCCACTTGCCCAAGGGCCAGCCATGTTTTGAAACAGAGGCTTAGCATCTTTTGACACAGCAATTACCTTTATGAAGCTCCACAGTTATTTGTCTTATTTATTTATTTATTTATTTAATGTTTGGAATTAACTGTGGGGTTGAATTTAAGTATTTTTATTGAAAACTAGAAATATTTATCAAATCTTATATCAGGGTTATTTTCAGGTGCTTAAATTTCAATGTACTGCTGTGGTTATGTATATCCCAAACAATTCCCCGCCACGGTGATGTAAACAGTAAAAAGGAAAGGGATTAGAAACTGACTGGTTTTATTTCATGCCCAAACTGAACAAATGCATGAAATGAACATAAGAAATAAAGGAAAGTAATTAAATGTAAAAACTACTCCTGTTTTCATACTCTGCGATAAGTAAGGGAAGTTGTGACCACAATCACAGCTTGTATAAAAAGGCATAGCTCAGTTGATTTCAATTCACCTCTGGTGATTTACCCAAACTGCAGATTTGGCTTCTGGTTTTCAAATAACTGCTTTTTAATTACTAATTTTTATGGGAGCAGTTTTGCTTTAATGAAGCTGAAGTGTTTATGTATCTTAAAAGTATATTTCTGGAATTCAGATTCTGTTTACATAGGTTCCAAGCATGTGGTGAACAGCCCTGTTTGCTAACTGCATAGCTTAAAGTTAGGCACCTGCATAAGACATTCATATGAATCCTTAAATATGTAGACAGGTTACATAGTATTGAAGTGCAGTGTTGAATGAAGTAATGGACATCAAACAGAATTATGTTACTTGTATTAAACTGCTAAAATTCAGAGACTGTACGCAGAATTCATTGCTCATTGTTCTGTTGTTTAAATTTCTTTCTATACAGACTTTTAACACAACCAATGTGACTAAACTGTGTCCAGGTGCTCAGTGTACTTTTGCTTTTTATGGAGGAGAAAGCCTGTACCATAGGTACATCTTCATCTTCCAGTTAGCCAATGCCTTTGTCTTTCTCTGGCTGGTGAACTTTGCAATTGCGCTGGGTCAGTGTACCCTTGCTGGTGCCTTTGCCTCTTATTATTGGGCCTCTCGAAAGCCAGCTGATATCCCACTGTGGCCGCTCTTCTCTTCGTTTGGACGAGCAATACGGTAAGACTGGAGCTGGATGTGAGCCTTGTTGTGTATCCAACAACTGCTCTTTTTACATCAAGGGAAGTCAGACTTATAATATCAAATAAAAATGATTAGTCAGCATTGTAGTTTAACCCCAGTAAGCAGCTAAATACCACCCAGCTGCTTGCTCACTCCCCACAGTGGGATGGGAGAGAGAATCCAAAGGGTAAAAAGTGCAAAAACTTGTGTGCTAAGGTAAAGACAGTTTAACAGGTAGAGAAAAGCTGTGCACACGAGCAAAGCAAACCAAGGAATTCACTGGCTGCTTCTCATCGGCAGGCGGGTGTTCAGCCATCCCCAGGGCAGCAGGGCTTCATTGCCTGTAATGGGGACTTGAGAAGACAAACATTCCTCCTTTCTCCTTCTTCTCTGCAGCTTTTATTTGTGTGTACTGGAATGTCCCTTTGGTCCGTTGGGGGTCAGCTGTCCTGGCTGCATCCCCTCCCAGCTCTATGTGCACCCCCCATCCTGCTCACTGGTGGGGTAGGGTAAGGAGCAGAGAAAGGCTTGATGCTGCTCAGCAATAGCTGAAGCATGGATGTGTTATCAACACTGTTTTGGTTACAGATCCAAAACATAGCATTATACCAGCTCCTATGAAGAAAAGTGACTCTTTCTCAGCCAAAATCTGCACAATCAGGAAAGTGTAGTTGTTAAGGGGAAGATGAATCCCGTAGCCTGTAATAAGGCTGCTGCAGCTCTGTGCCCCCAGGTCCAACCAGGTATTCCCATTAGGAACACACACACAGATACATGTAGGCAACACATACATACACAGCTGGCCATACAGAGTGACAGACAGACAGATGCAGCAGTCTCACAAGCACCAACAGCACCAATGGCTTTATCCTGTTCCTGTCCCTGGTGGATTAGGATGAAGGTCCATTATTGTATGTAATTCCCATTAAGGGACCTTGCTCCAGTTATAATTTTGTGTATATATACACATATTGTATATATGCAACATAACAGTCATTTATTTTGTTTTAGATACCATACAGGTTCGCTGGCATTTGGAGCCTTAATTCTTGCAATTGTCCAGCTAATTAGAGTAATACTGGAGTACTTGGATCACAAACTGAAAGGTGAGATTTATCTGCTCTAGGTTAATAAGCCCTGCTTTGGTAAATTACTTCCTTGCTTGCCCAAGATGTTTTTTCAGCAATGAAAGAGATTAATTCCATGCTGGTTTTAGCCATTGTAGTTTCATTTGAAGCCAGGGAATTCGTGGTGTTTACTCAAACTGAGTTTATGTCCCTGGAAACTTAAGGCAAAGTTCATGAGGGATGTGAAAGTCATCTAACTGAAAGCTTGTGGGCTAAATTTGGTTGAGAAAGAGTCCATACCTAGATGAACAGAAATAATGTTTCTGCTTTTGTCACAATTTAGGATTTTCTTCTGAAGAGCTTTCTATGTTCTGAAGACTGTTGATGAGTTCTCTCCTATTTTTTATTCAGGTACACAGAACTCCTTCACTAGATTTCTACTCTGCTGCCTCAAATGCTGTTTCTGGTGTTTGGAAAAATTCTTAAAATTTATAAACAGAAATGCCTATATCATGGTAAGTGCTGTCTCTGTGTGTGGTCTCCCCTATCTGGGACACTAAAATACCCTAGTCACTTCTCACTGGTCAACAGCCAGCAATACTAGAATCTGCTTAATAAGTAATGGATTTATGAGAATTTTCAGGAAATGGATGTGGTCCTACCATGAAAAAAGTAAGATCTATATTTTTCTTCTAAACTCAGCCCCTTTTCATACCTGGCCTTTTCCATCCTCCTCACCCCCCAAAGTAAGTGGGAAAGGGTGGCATAACTGGTTAACTCCCCCTCTGATTCAGCAATTGAAATCCTGATTTCAACAGAATATTAGCTAGTTCCATATTGCATGTTGATGACACTTTTGTCTGAAGGCAGTGTTTGAGTATAGAGGATAGAAGGCAGGTGGTATCTGCATTTCTTCCTGGAAGTGAAAATCACAAGTTCTACTAGCAGCAGCAGTGATATGTCTCTAAAATAGCCCTTTGTAGCTTTCAGAAGAGGAATTCCAGATTCTCACCTAAATAAACATACACAGATTTCAGCCTAGGATATTCTGACTTGAAGCAATTTCGGTGATTGAATGGTACAGTCATGGACGACTTCTATCAAAGGAGGTAGCTGTAATCAGTCCATTATAACCCATATTCATTCAACTGATGTTTTAAATCAATGCCATCTTGAAGAGGAAGTGGGGTTTTTTTTACTATCTTGTTTATAGTTGGTAAACAGACTGCACTAAGAGCTGTTCTGGTATACCTTACCCTTGTGGATACTATTCCAGGAAGAAGAAATTATTTTGTTCCTGAATAACTTTAGCTGCTTTACTTTATGCTAATGTAAATCCACTGACTTTGATTCTGGTATTCCTGATTTCTTCTTGAGAGCAGTATCAGGTCCAAGGGGTCAACTCCCTTCTGCTCCACATGTTTCTGTTCCTTTCCGCGGACTATAAATCTAGTGTAGGTAACTAGCGAGATGAGAAGAATCCCTCAACAAGTACCTTATTTAGTCTACTTGGCAAACTAAGTACTGAGTCTACTGCCTTAAAGATCACAAAGGGTGGCATGCTCATCACCAGGTGGTGCGAAGGGGAAAAATGGACAATATTCTAGCCCAGCCTGGGGGAAAGCGTTGAGAGGTAGCAGGTGACTGGGGGAGGTGCTTTACATTCATCTGAGTTTCAAGGCCACATATTAGAGCGAGCTATTTATTACACGCACTAAGATTCTGGCATACAAGGAGGTATCCTAATTATTTAAAGTACTTTAACAGCTACTGTTATTTTGCAGATTGCCATATATGGTAAAAACTTCTGCACCTCAGCAAAGGAAGCATTCTTTTTGCTCATGCGGAATGTGGTGAGGTAAGGGGCCATCTCCCAGTCATTGGAAATGTCAGGATTTCCTGTTATTGCACTCTGAAGACACTTCATTCCTCTCTTATGTCTCCTACAAATTTACTGTAAGCCACTTCTGTCCTCAGACGTCTCTCTCACTTCTAACACTCACTATGTACCATCAGGCTGTCCAGCACAGTAACCTGTGCAAAGGTGACATAATCTACAGTTTTGTTGTGGTTGCTCTTTTAAATTCACAAGCAGTCAGCAGATTGTAATAGCGCCTTCAAGGAACTAATGGAGCCCCTGAGAAGTGTTCTACAGATATACAGGAATGGGGTGCTCATCATCTGCTGTGTGTGTGTTTCTTGAGCTTTGGACCACTCCTTTTTTGTGAAAAGGAAAGCAGAAAGACCTCAGTCTTTGGATTCATCCAGAAACCTTATGGGGTGTCAGAGAGTGGCAGTAAATAATAGAGAGTACTTTTCTTTCAGAGCCAGTGTCTTTAACATAACCAGATCTCCCCTGTTGTCGGGAACTCCCCTGGCCCTTTTCCCCACTACAAAGGCTGCTGCCAAACTCCCTGTACTCACCAGTACTTTTCTTCATTGCTCCTGGCTTTTCCTGTACTACTGTGAGATCAAAAAAATAATGGGAGAATAATTTAGGAGCAGGCCATGACGACACAAAAGCAGACAATCTAATTATCAAGCAAGAGACACAGTAAAACTGGTTAGGTGGTTTGACTCATTACATGAAGGACGAGGAAGAAGAGAGGAATGGAGAGGGAGGATGAAAGCAGTAAATGCAAACGATGCTTAAGAAAAAAAAGAGGAAAGGATTGGAGATGGGAGAGTGGAGTGTGTTCAGCTGCAGTGGTGTCCAACCATGCAGTGCCTGTGCAGTAAGAAAGAGAGGCTGCCTTCATTTCCTTCCAGAAGAGCACCTCACTGTCTTAATCAGTAAGAGCAAGAGCTAAAAGCTGGGTGTATCACTTTATTGCTTTCAATGCAGATTTTTTTTTTTTTAATATCTTGTGTATTTTGCTAATTCTGAATTCTGACAGGTTAATGATGACTTGTTGTCGTAAATATTTCTTATCATTTATCTTTCATGGTAGTCAGTGCTGTATATTACCATATCCATAGCCTTCAGCACTGTCAAGAGGCTGGTAATACAAAGCTCATTTTCTATCCCATTATTTACCTGCAGTTTCTGATAAGCCAGGCTGGCAGGATTTTGAGCAGAAACTCCCTGCTGTTGCTTTTAATGAGGGCTGCAGATTTACTGTCAATTTTTCTGTCTACCTTCATCCAATCTGCTGTGATTGTCTCCCTGCTTTGAGGCCTCCTGTCTTCAGTGTTGCATCAGGATATCTCTCAGTAATAGATTTGGCATATTAAGGGGTCATGAAATGTGGCCAGACCAGGACCAAGTGAGAAGAACAACTGCCAGCAATTGACACAAATATTGCTTTTTGTTTTGATGTGTACTTCTGGGTTGTCTTGTCTGTGACACTAGAAGAAAGGCTGGCACAAAAATATATTTTGTTTTTTAAGAAGCAAGAGCAATAAACAGACTTCAAGTGCTGTAGCAGTGTTGCTTCACTAAGGCCTAACTCAATAAGAGGCTTTTTTGCCTCGCTAGGCTGGAACAAAGCCCATCTCAGTGCTGCATTTCTGCATTGCTGTACTGTCAGCCTGAAAAACTAGCAGAAGACAGCTTCTTGGTCATGTTTTGTTAATTATCCATAGACGTAAGGAGAAGGAATACAAATGTCTGGGGTGTGATGATTATGTATCATTTGTCCTTTGCTGAACAGAGTTGCAGTCCTGGACAAGGTTACAGACTTTCTTTTATTCCTGGGGAAAATTCTTGTTGCTGGTGGTGTAGGTAAGCTTTAACTACTAATTTCTTTCCAAATGGTCTATTTTCTTGTGCCTACAAGTATACCTGCCATATTAATATATGCTTAATTAACAGCTGGAGAGTCTCATTGCTCTGTCTATTCAGGAAGTTGTTCCTGTGTTTCTAAGATTTGGAAGATTGAACTAAAATACTTTTTTTTTTTTTTTTTTTTTCCCCCTTTGCACTCCCCCGTGTGTTGTTGAAAGCATATTTTTCATAATTACTTCTCCTACTCTTATATGTGTTGCTGGTGCAAGGTTTTCTGCAGCCAAAGCATCATAGCTGGATCAAACCAAATTCACATCCAAAATGTCAGCTACAAAAGCTGTATAAAATTGCAAATGAGACTGACCTGGTAGCAGACAACACGTGTACGAGAGGAGGTGGGACAGTTCTGCGGGAGGTGGGCCTGAAGCTCTGCTGTATTCAAGCACATTATAGCTATAAGTTGTAGAAGAAGAAATAGAATGTTCCTAGCATCCTTATAGGATTGTCTTAGTTATCAGTAAATTTCAAAAACTATTTTTCATGAGAAAAGAGATTTTTTTCTTTTTTCAAATAAAACACTTTCAGAGATTCAAGTTGGCAGTATTCCTGTATGTTTTTTCTAAATTGTCACAGCAGTTTCAAAACATTATTTTAAAAATAAGTATACTGAAAACAAAATATGGTTATTACTAATTACAGTATAATTTTGATATACTTATTACTAATTAATAATGAGTTATATTTTAATCAAATGTTGAAAATTAGTACCAAGAGCAGGTCTAAAATACTTTGTCATTACATTGGAATGATTTTCAAACTGGGGTAGCAAATTTGATTTAAAATATATTCTCTGAAATGTAAGCTGTGAAATACTGAAATGAATTCAAGTCTTCATCCTCTTTGAGAATAAATTCTTTAGGTGATTTATGCTATCGATGCCTTGGTCTGTTCTAAACTTACTGTTGTACTTATCAATATCACTGCCATTTCTCCTTTTAGTCTGAAATAATTAAGTATTTCTTCAAGCAACAAAATTTAGACCAGCAGAATTTTTCTCTTTTTTTCTATTTTAGAAAAGACACCATCAATGGTCTTTGTTATCCCATGTCATTGTCTTGTTTATCAATTTTACTATTAAATTCAGTAGAATGATGAAACAAAGCAATTCATTAAAGTCTTTCCGGGCTGTTGAATGTCCTTATGGTAACTGATTAATTTAGATATCTCTTCTGTCAGAACACAAATCCAGAAGATAATTAATTAGTATCAAGGAATTTGTTGTTTACAAACTTACTTGAACCAATGTTGGATCTGTTGTCTGTTTTGTCTCTTCCATTCTTTAGGTGTTAGGAAATGAGAGTTAGAATAGGCATCACTAATCTTCTGTGCTTCTTGCAGGTGTTCTTGCATTCTTCTTCTTCACACAGAGAATACCAGTCTTTGCACAGGAAGCACCAACGTTAAATTACTACTGGGTACCGTTGTTGGTAAGGCAATCACCTAATCTCCCGAACACTGAGGACAGTTTGAGGTGCTCAGAGTACTCAGGGCCTGGTCTGGTAACAGCTCCTATGTCATCCTCCCAGTAGCAGACTATCCACTGGAGAACTGATCTGCAGCACCCTGGTCCTCTGGATCCTTCAGGCAGAATTGGCACTGCAGTGACTCTGCACCTTCAAAAGTTATTAAGTTTTGCATCTGGTTTGCTCAGACTTCCCAGACAGCAAAGGCTGGTGGTGAAGTACCGATGACAGTGTGGCTTCTGATGGAAGGGATCTGTGATGCATCTCATAGTCTTGAAGGAGTTCAGAATATTTTTGTCATGCATTGTCTTTGGGGGTTAAAATGGCTTCAATTTGGCAGATGGAAAGCTAGTCACTATTGCATGTTAGGATATGGGGTCTTGAATTTGTGATCTCTTTCCACAGCAGTGGTAACCTTTGGTACTACTACGGAGCTGCCAGTCAATCCTCCCAAATTTGCTTAGCAGACTAGGTTTCTGATTGTGTTAACACTGCCACATGGATAACAAACTAAACTTGTGTTTTTACTGTGGTTTGTGTTTTGTAGACAGTCATTATTGGCTCCTACCTAGTTGCACATGGGTTCTTCAGCGTCTATGCAATGTGTGTCGACACGCTTTTCCTCTGCTTTTGTAAGTACTAAGTTTTCTTTCACTAATACCTTCAAGTCATGGAAA
This sequence comes from Megaceryle torquata, assembly GCA_024611175.1. Lineage (NCBI taxonomy): Eukaryota > Metazoa > Chordata > Aves > Coraciiformes > Cerylidae > Megaceryle > Megaceryle torquata. Next base: position 10,944 of record JANIJG010001293.1, on the reverse strand, counting down.
GAGGAGCAGAAAGCCACCTTACCCATTCCTTACAGAATTCTGGTGACTATCTAGCAGACTGTGAAAAATTAACTGCTGCTGTTGCTTTCGAGACTGGCTACTTAATGCATTCTTCAGAAGTGTTTTAGTGTTCAAATTTAATTAGTCCCAATAATATAAGGTAGCTGTATAGGGATATCTGGCTTTTGTTTTTCAGATGTTCCTTAAATTCCTTAACAGTTTACTTCTGGCTGTTTTCTAAAGAGTCCTGTACAGCGGTGATTCATTCAAACCTCTTCTTAATAGCGAAGTTATTCTTTGATATATAGGTCGTCTTTTGTTTTCAACTTAATAGCCCTGAACTAAGTATTATGCTGAATTACCTTCACATTTGTGTAAAATGTCATTAAAAAAAGCTATCTGTCCCTTGGACCCTGCAGTGGCAAGCAGTCACGGGCACTGCAATTCAATGGGACTGCAATTCAATGTGTCCAGTCAGAGAACACTAAAATCACAAAAGAAATCTCTTGGTCTCAAATTAGGACATGATTATAAGAAGAGGATGTACTTGTTACAAAATACATTCCATTTGCTAGAATTACTGAATTAAAGAAACAAAGGTACATTTTTTCTGTAACAAAAGTCATTCTGGTACATCCTAGTAGAAGTTACGTGGCTGTAATTGTTACCTAACGTCTGCCTCATTGTTTTAAATTCGTGTTCTGTTCTGCTTCTCATGCTTCCACTCAGTAATGGACAGTAGGAGATCACATAGAATATTGTGCACTTGTGGCATTAAGTTTTCAAAGGAACTTTAGGCAGTGAAAAAGGGTCCAGTTTTAAGAAGTGCTTAAACCCACACCTCGGGAACACATTTTCTATCAGGAAGTAGCCAAAATGCCAGGCTTCAGTGAAGGCATGAGTGTTTCTGACAATTTCCACCATACTGCTAAGCCAAAGAACTGGAGAATAAAAAGGTTATATTGCTGACATATAAAAATGGCTAGATGTTTGTGCCTCTGCTTTGTGCAAAACCTCTTCTGGTTTGAGAAAATAGAGATTTTTATACTGCCCTTCATCAACTTCTCAAGGCAATTTAGCTGTATTGGGTTTGTTTGGGTTTTTTTTTTTAGTTTTGTTTTGTTTTTTAATGTTGGGTCTCTTGCTCTCTCTCTTCTTCAATTTTCTGTCTGTGCATGTGTGGTTGCATGGCTGTCTGCTCTTTTGGCTGCTTCTGCTGTGTAAATTCAGGTGAAGACCTGGAAAGAAATGATGGATCTACAGCAAAACCCTACTTCATGTCAGCTAGCCTTCACCGAATTCTAGGGAAGAAGGAACTAAGCCCTAAGAAGGCAGTGGGATAACATACACTAAACCTCAACATCAAAACAGTGTCACTTTTAAGCAAAACATGTATAAAGTAGGCAAAAGTAAAAACTGTAAATGATGCTTCTGGTTAATGGGTGATTCTTTTTTCCTTTTGCGTATATCTAAAAAAAATGAGCAACATGGGTAACATTTAACTAGTTTAAATGCTTAAACTAACAGCTGTGAAAACAAGGCCACATTTTAGTTTATAGTGCCTATGAAAAGGAAAATGTAAATTTGAAGCTTTTTTAAGCCTATAATGACATTTTAATAACTTTTGTAACACAAGTTGCTGCCTTAGATGACAGCAGTTTTGATAATGTTTCTTTTTATAAATGTATATTTGTAAAAGAAATTCAGGCAATTTTTTGAAAGCACTAACATATAACCTAATTAGCCATAAAAAGATAGTTCAAGACTCTCTAGTTAACCAGGAGATGGTACTAAATTTGTAAATATGGTGCTATGATTGTATTTTTTTGTACAAGCTGTTTTGCAGCTATTTAAACTGTGATTATACATGCATTAATGATTCCCTTCACTGAAAAATGTAGTGATATTTTAATCACATCCACAACTGCGTCTTTTAAGAAATGGTGGTACCCTGCAAGTCCCAAAGAAGGTAGTAAGAGAAGATTATAGTTGATACTGCTTAAAGTTTTCTGTGAGCTGTAAGATGATATAACTAAAAAAAAAAAAAAAGTTCCACTGCACTTGAAGTGATTTGTGGCTCACACAAATGAGGTCTCATCTGGTACAAGATGGTGAATGTATCATTTTTAGCTGATGTCTGAGAGGTGCACTTGTGTTAATACTCCCTTCTCTCTAATGAGTCTCTGGTTGTGCTCTATGTTATTAAGAGGTTGAGCTTCACTGAAAGGAAAACCAAATGCAGTCTTTTTTCCTTGCAAGAAAGTCTTGGCTGTGTATGTGTACAAGGAATTCCATTGCCTCTGCTTTGCTCAGAAGGGCTTCGTAACAAGAGGTTGCAACAGCCACACGGGTGCTGAGGTCCAGGTGTACTCTTCCTGTGGCTCTCCAGGCTCTCGGTGGCTCACACTTAAAGGTATTAAGATGTTGAACTTGAGTCTTTTTCATGATACAGGATGAATTACTTAGCTATTGAAAGATGCTCCAAAAGATTTAGTTTCGTTCTTGATTAGTAAATTTGCCCAATCATTAGTACAAAATCTGTTGGTAGAAAGCATATTAACATTCTGTTCTATGACCCTCATGATAGTAGAACTGTCACTAAGATTAGTAACAGTGCTGCTCATGGAAACAGCCTTACACTGGAGTACTTCCCAGGTCTGTTATTTCCATGAGCTGAGCTAAAAAGGTTTTGATGTGTTAGTCTCATGGATGCTGAAGGACCCGATAGTACTGAGGCCTGCCCCTGGTTTTCACAGGTTCCACCATGCTGAATAAGGTATTTCATTGCTGTCTGCTTTCCATACCTCTGCATGCTGTCTGCATGTGCCATACCTCTGCCAGGTCTTTATGGGAGTTCAGCACCTGGAAATACTTTTCTGGACACAGGAGTCCAGTGATGTCACAAAGAGGAAGGCAAATTATTTTCCAGATTATTTGAATGCAATTTTCTGGGGAAAATTAACTGATGATCCACATCCCAAAATGATTTTGCTCTTTAACTTGCAGCTCCAGTTGACTGTAAACACTATAAAGACAGAAATACTGTCCTTCATACAACAGGTCTGAGGTCATGTTGATGCACCACCTGCATGCTTCCAGTCACGGGCATGGTAGGGGCTTGGAATCCTGTGAATGGAGGTGGCAGTGACAGGAGATGCCATGCACTGTGACCCAGTGGGCTCCACAGCCCTTTCCTCTGGGGCAGAAATTAGAGGTTCAGCTTAGCACTCAAATGATGTAAGATAAATGTAACTCCTGATTGTGGGCACTTTCTTCACTTTTTAATTACCCATCTTGAGATACCTTAGAGTAAAGCTGACTTCTAGAAAGGGCTGAGAAAACCTACCTTCAGAAAAAAAAATACTTTTGACTGATGTAGTTTTTCCATCATCATTCCCGTCTCATTATTTGCATGGCATTGAATATACAAACCCATTATTCTAATCTCTTCTGAGAATTGTCAGTAACTTCTTAGGGTATGTGTCACCATTCTGTGCTTAAAAAAGCTGCTGGTCTGATTACAGTCCATGCGCTAAAGCTTTTTTGAAAATTTCTGTTTTATTTAATACTACTGTGTGATTAGTTTGCAGCTAAAGAAACTGCATTAAGTAATCTATATTTCTACTGGACTTGAATGACTTACTGAGAGCTCAAATGAAAAAGCATATTTCTGAATACAGTGTGCTTTTTTATCATATGAATGTAATCATAGAGTTTCCTAGGGATAAAACATAATAGAAATAGTATACAGTTATTTGATTAGAAGACTTTTGTAACAAACCTATGCATTTACTAAAGGAATTTCTAAAAGTGAAAGTTTTAAATTGTATTATTTATATACAGTAAAAATATATATGTATAAATTTTCTCCACTCATTATTTTATTTTGAATGTAAGTGATCCTCGTTCCTGAGAAAAAAAATTGAAAGCCATTTTCTTAATGATATAATTGAGAACTGTGAAAATACAAAGCAATACCATGTAGATTTCATAATCAATAAATAATTCATAATGATCTAATATTAAAATTGGCTTTTAAAAAATAAATTGCTATGAATGAATTAAGTAGGAATTAATGCAAGTATTTACTTGGGAATCACTTAAAATATCTTGAGTAACTTACAGTGGTTCCTAACTAATCCCGTGGCCCAGAGTCTACAGACTTACACCACGGAGGAGGTACTAGCAGTGATGTTTATGGATCTGGACATTTACTTTGTTGCTTGATTTAGTATAAAATCTAAAACTTAATTCTTCAGAGTGGAACATGTGGCTCTCTGTAATGCTGTAAAATACGTCATCGCTGCTTTGCTGCCGAGTCTGTGGGAGTCAGTGACAAAACACCCACCCCCCTGTTGCATGGGGCACAGGCCAGCCCTGACCAAGGTGGCAGAAGGCTGGCAGTTGTCCCGTGCCTGCAGCATGGTGGAGGAGGAGGAGATGTTGGCACTGACAGCTGGCGGGAGCCCATCGTGCTGCTGCTGGAGAAGGCTCAGCAGGTCCTGGTCCTGCCCAGCCCATGGCTGGGCAAGGCCTCATCTCTGGGGAGAAGCTTTGGGAAAGCAAGGGGGGCCCTGCAGAAAGACCCTTGTACATACGTAGAGAGCACTCTTGGAGATCTCCAACAATCAGTGTAGAAACCAGGAGACAGTAGAAAACACCTGCTATCGTATCCATGCAATCAGGTTTGATTTAATTCTGGTTGGATTCATTGTGTCTCCCTACAACATATTAATGGATAGCCTTCATTTACATCTTTTATACCAAAGTTTTCATATCAAGCCTTCAAATTAAAAAAAAAAAAAAAAAAAAAGGTGACCCCAGAAACAAAATGAAGGAACAAGAAAGATGAGATCATTTCCTATGATGAATTTGTTTGGTTTGGTTTGGTTTTTCCCTGAGTAGTATTCAGCAGCTTGGGTGTTACAAGGATGCTGAATTTTTTTTAATTTTTTTTTTTTTAAACACCAGTGTTTAAAGGTATGAAATACTTTACTGTTGCACGTTCTGCTGTAGAACAGAAAAAATAATTTTGCAGATAGGATGTCAAGCTGATTCTGGGACAGTCAGAGATATTGTTCTACAGTGGGTTGTCAGAGGAGTGATGATGACGAACAGACTGACTGTTTTTGGTAGAGTAGAATGTCTCCCTTTTGACCCATGGCTCAGCCTGGACAGCTGTGTCCTCTCTGACCAAGTGCCTTACTCTGGCTATTGTTTTACCTGGCTCATCACTTGAAGTTTCTTCATACCATGTAGACTACAGAACAGAAAAGGATAGATAGAAAACCAGTACTCTATCTCAGATTAACCAATGTCAAATGAATTGTGGAATAGATGTCAGGTGTATCTGAGCAGCACTCACCATTTCCCTGCTGCTATCGTCAGATCATGGAGTTAGACTGTGTGGTCCAGGAATAAACACACAATGGTTGTGGTGTTGCAAATAATTAAATAAAACAATGCAAGACTGTTCTATTTTTAGTAGTAGATGTATGTATATATATATATATATTTATTTTTTTTTTTAGCTTTAATTTATGGTACAACGAGCTGAGCCAGGCCTCTTCTGTTCTCAGTTACAATGATCGTACATCTTGTACCTGTGTGGCTGGGGGGAGAACTGGGCTTGTGCTGCTTCAAATGGATGGAGAAGAGCCAGCAAAGACAGAGCAGTTACTGTGATACATCTGTTTGTGTGTTCATAGGCATAAAGCTCATTCCCCATTTCAAGACTGGTAATTTGCTATTCTGGAAGTGTTTTATAAATGGTTCTAAATTTTTTAACTTTTGATACAGGCAATGGTTTTTGAAGTAATATGTAATTTGTACTGCACTGTAATCAAATTAGAAATGTAACTGGTTCTTCATGTTTAAGTAACACTAGTGCTACTACTATTAAGGTTGTTACTCTATGCTACAAAAAGTCCATCTGTATTTGTCCCAAATAATGAGTTGTAAAATTCCCAGAAAAGGCTCTTTAAGGTTTAGGAAATGGAAGGGAGTTACTGTTTTATTAATGTGATTAGTAAGGTTATATTATTATCTTGCCAAAACCAAATTACCATGAGCACTATCGTTTGAGCTCTAAACCCTGTTTGCTTCTGCTATGCAGAATTAGGAACATATTGTTTTGGTACCTTTGATAACTAAACGCATTTAATATTTACTTTTGTTGTTACTTAACCGTTTTACAGTTCTTGGGGATTGTTCTAATAAAGGTTTAGATACAGAACGGACTGGGGCTGTTTGTGTCTCGCCCGGACTGCGGCCGCACGGACCCGCCCCGGGCTCGGCCTCTGCTGCGCGGCCCCGAGTCTCGACCCGGCGGCGGGAAGGGGGCGGGGCCCTCGAGCGGTGACGGAGCGGCCCGGCCTGGGCGGGGGAGCGTGGCTGTGCGCGTGCGGGGGCCGGTTTGGCGCCAAGCGCGGGGCGGGACGCGGTTCTGCCGCTGCCGCGCGTGAGCGGAGCCCCGAAGGCGCCGGCGGCTCCGCGGGGGAGGCTCCGCCTGCGCTTTTCTGGACTCCTTGGCGGGGAGCGCAATGAAACCCCGGGGCTTGGGGAGGCCGCGCGCTGCCCCTCCTGAGCGAAAGGGAATTCTTGGGTTTATTTGTAACGGCTTCAGGATTGATTGTTACGTTTTTTAAGTTAAATTTTTGAACAATGTAATAATAAAACACGGGTCTTTTGACTGAACCTGTTTTGAGACCTTCTTTTATCAGACAAGGTGAATTTTAACCCATCCAAATTCATACCTTATAATTCAGTAAAAATTACTTTTCAGGTTTAAGACACTCACTACAAGTCATGTTTTTCTCCTGCAAGGGCAACAAAATGCTTAGTGCACACTAAACTGCCTTGGCTTTCGCAGGAAAGGCTGCTGTAGGTGCTGAAATCGTGGTTGCTGTACCAGTCAGCATCCCAGTCTGACCAGTGGCCTGTTGGATAAGGAAATGGGGCGGTACCTCTGCAATGCATTTTTTTCTGACAGATGAGGGAAAAACCAAAACCCTACCAGAAACAATGCAAAAGGTTTCCAGAGGTGAGGATGGATTTCAGCAGAGGCAGCACTGAAGGTTAATAGCTGAAGTATGCATTGTGAGTCATTCCATATGTGGGGAACCTTCCGAGGATGCTTCTGGCATTTGGTGATCACTGCAATGAAACCTTGAGATAAAGTTCTTGGATTAGCACAAGGAGCCAGGATGCTGACAGTTGTGACCAGGTAGGTACTGCTGTCACCTTGGGCAGAGTTGCAGCTGCAGTGAGACATTAGCTAGAAATGCTTCAGTGGAGAAATGTCTTTATGTTTGGGATGCAGTGACTGACTAGTGAATAGGTGCATTCCAGCTCGCAGGGTACACAGAAGCTTTATATTCAGAAAGGCAACATCTACCATTTGTGGAAAAATGAGCAGTGTATTAGGCGTACACTGTTGGATACTGCTATTCTCAGAGAGGGTAAAATGCTGTCAGTGTGGGTGGGTTTGTGTTGGTCAGTTGGCCACATGGTCAGTGGCCATGAGCAGTAGGACTGTCACATATGTGTCCCATATGTATGTAGTTATTTTAATTAATTCTGGATTACTTTTTTTTTTTTAATATATCAGTATCTCCTGTTAACAAACATGGTCCACTGGACCTGACTGGAGCTATTAGCTATAGTGTTGTCCTTCAGCAAATGTCAGGCTTACTAACAAAATTGCTTTCTTGACTCCCTCTAAATGTGTTTTCAGACTGCTGTGTTTTATATCTCACATGGTTTTCTTGCCATTCATATTACATTTAAATCTAATGCTGGCTGCATTAGATTTAGAAACTAATACACATCCAGATGAAGTAAAAACCTAGCCTGACTTTTCTCTCACATACCAGCAGTCTATCACCAGTCTTTTATAGGGATCCCTACTTCTTTTGCAAGGCTTCTTTTCTAGTTGCCTAAGGGGACCATCACATTGCAAGGCTCCCTGCAGGCCTGGAATACACCACAGTGCCCTGTATCACCACATGATAGGACATGGCATGGTTACTCATTTTTGGTCAATAGATTTGTTGCAGGAAGCACCTGGTTTCTGTGCCCCTCATTCAGGGCATGGCCCTTGCGGCACAGGGAAGAGGGAGAAGTGGCCAGCTTGCTTTCTGTTCTGCCACCATAACCAGTAGTTGTAACTGCACCACAGTTATGCTGGGACAGAATAGGGGTGTGGTCTGACTGAAATCACCACTGAAGAAGGAAATGGTAACGTAACTGGCCTGTTATAATGAAACAGACCCTGGTCATAAATAGGAGATGAAAATGTTTCTGCTTTTTTCTAGGCCAGTGTTTGATGTGCACCACCTGTGATCTCTTCACAGTTTGTTTTTGCTGTTGTTGCATTTGCTTCTAAGAACTGGCATGCTGCTTTGCAAGTCTACACATCTGCAGCTAGCCTGGAGAGGAAAAGGAAGCAATTGGTTTATACAGAGCTGCATAATGCAGTTTCTGTTTGCCATCATTTTTAACACATCTGACCAATTTAATTTCCTGTCTTGAATCAACTTCAATTTCATCAAGTCTTAAGCTCTCATTTCTTTTGGTTTGGCCAGGCTCTGCAGGCACTCTGTTTTAATTTTGGAGTCTGAAAGGCCCCAAGTTGGGAAAAGTAATAAAGTAGTTTCAAGAGAAGGTTGTGCACTTAATTTGCTCCAAGTGATAATGTGAAAGGGGAAGGGGGGGGGGGGGGCATGTGGTTTATTTTTGTTGTTCTTGTTTGTTTTTCTAAGTAGCTGATGCAGCTCTGTCTTCTTAAAGTAATACTAAGTACTTAAACAGCAACATCCTAGTGGTAGGATGAAGCTCCCAGTGGAATTTTTAATTATTATTAGTTATTTTGTGATAACACAAACAATTTATAGTATGATACTCAGCTGCAGTAGTTTTGGGTCACTGGAGCATAACACAGTAGATGTTGTCTTTGTGTGTTTACTAGCAGTGGCTCTTGGTGTCTGGCGGTGGCAACTGTTTCTGAACAGATGCCATGACAAGAAACTTCTAACAGTGTGTTTGAACATAGCCTGTGGAGTAGGTCTTAGCATTTCAGGCCACTAGCAACATGCCTGAAACCATTCCTGCACAGACAATGAAGATCAACACCTGTATACAAAGGTAACGTCTCTGTGTATTTAACTAGGCATAGCATACATATGCACTTTTTTTTTTTTCATTTTAAAATTGTAGTTGGGGTAAGTGCCTGTATCCATGGTACAGGGATGATGATATTTCTGCTGATGATTTCTGGAAAAAAAAAGGTTAAAAAAGTTGTCTGTTAGTTTTTCATGTATGCAGCAAATTACAGTTTGCATCCTATTTAAATTATATTTTTGTAATTAGCTTTCTGGGATGATCTGCTAACTTGCATTAAAAAAAAAATCAAACATTTCATTCCGTGACTTGTTTTTCAATGGTGTAGTTGCCTTTCAAATGCAATGGTTTCATTTTAAAATAAGAATAGGTGTAGCTTTTTTATATACTAGTGTACTGTAACTTGTTCTACATTTCCCCTATTTTGGTAATAAACTTTGTAGGAGGTTTGAAGCAGGAGAAAGCTTGCTCCCCTGAGGTCAGCTTGGGAAATGATAGTGGTGCAGTTTGTGAAGGCAGCTGTTACACCATTTGTGGGCAAGAGGGGAGGGTGGTCCCTGTTGAGATGGGGGATGGCTTTAAATAAATTAAAAAAAAAAAAACACCACACCATAACAACAAGAGAAAAAAAGCACAGGCCAGGTATGTCCAAAAGAGAGATGATACATAGTCATGTGTGTGCACAACAGGGAAAAGCTCTTCCTAGGAGGGGTGGGGAAGAAGTCCAGGGAGAGCTGTATAAAGAGAGGAACATGCAATTTACAAGCAAAGAAGGAAGTGTGAGGCCTTATCTCAGGACTACTGTTGATTTGCACTATGCTTATTGGGGGGGGGATGAAATTAGCCAATGTAAAAGAGAAAGGTTGAGACCTGGAAGGGAGATAAATGGTGGCTGGAGAGTCAAGCATTTTACTTCGGTTACCCCAGCTGTGCTGCTTGTCCTGGTAAGGCTTCAATATGGTAAAGGTCATATCTTACATTGCAATTCAGTCAACTGTTCCAACGAGAAGAGTTAATGATTACTTTTTTTTAACTTTACAGTTTCACAGCTATAGGTAACATGCACAAAGCACAAACTAAACAACAAACCAACAAAACAAACCCCAACCAAAACAACCCACACAGGCATGTATTCGGAAACTGCAGGGTACACTGCACAGACTTAAACTACTAGAAGGAAACATAACTGTCAGACAATTTATCCCTCAAATCCAAGATGTTCTGAATGGACAAAGAATGTGTTGGGGTTTTTTTTTCCCATTCTAGGGCAAGGCTACACTTGAAACCTTCCAACCTTTACCACTTATTACTCCACAGAAACTGTAAGGCCAGGCTGGACTCCCAGGCCTTTAAACACATATGTGAGCTTCTTGATGAATCTTGGGGGAAAAGCATTTCTAGATAATGTCCTTACATACAGAGATATGTTTGTAAAATGCTTAGAAACTACATGGACATTATTGCAGCAGCTTAGAACAAAAAATTAAGCCCTGAGCTTCTACACCTGAGTTCAGAAAGGGTTACTGCCTGTGTTGTGAACACGCTGTCTGGTATCTTGGACTTTGGTGGTTTTGCAACAATGACCTTAAGCAGCTCTCCTTAAGAAGAGTTTGCGTTTCATTATTGATCTTGTACTATCTTTCTCTGTCCCTAGAGGTCACTATTCTGAAGACCTATCCACACAAAACTAATCTAAGAATTTTAAGAAATTAACTAAACCAGTTCAGGTTGGATTTTTTTTTGTTTGTTTGTCGTGTTTGGTCTTTCACCCCCCCACACCCTGCCCCCCCCCCCCTCTCACAGCATGCTCCTCTCCCTCACATA